>JAFFZR010020973.1:0-12508 GCA_018397195.1 Lethrus apterus | reverse complement strand
TTCATTTGTTTTGTAGTTATGACGTCATCACAAAAAATTTAAATGACGACATACATTTTTTTAGTGGAATCCGATAGTGATTTTTCTACCCTTTATGACCGTGTACAAAAATCATAAGGTTGCATAAAAAATATTCTGAGAAAAATCGAGCTGAACATTATTATTACCATTATTATCATGGTACCTTGATTATTCAATGGTTTTAAGATAAAACGAAAGGTACTTCAACAAGAAAGTTACGTACCGTTAATGGTCTGAATTATTTGTTATTTATGATAATATCAACATTAAATTTTCAGATCGATTTTTCTCAGAATTTTTTTAGTGCAACCTTATGATTTTTTTTGCACGGTCATAAAGGGTAGACAAATCACTATCGGATTCCACTAAAAAAATGTATGTTGTCATTTAAATTTTTTTGTGATGACGTCATAACTACAAAACAAATGAAAGTCGGAAGATGAATCGCACATATTAATGTGTATTTTTGAAATCAAACATCGACCTGTTTCAGCGTTTTTTAAAAAACCGGTTGAGTTCGTTTTTATTTTAAATATTCCTTACTTTTTGTCCTCACTGTATATGTACAGGGTGGGCAAATTTCGATGTTTCCATAGGGAATTTCGATAACCATAAGAGACACAGAAAAATTACCCTACCATCCTCGATCGCTTTTTTTTTGGAGAAAAATTTAATGGTGAAGACAAAAGTTGGCCATCGTCTTTTGTTTTCGAGTTATGTGCAAAAATTCGATTATTTCAGTTTTCGTCTATGGTTATTTCTTGCTTATTAAAAAAAAAAAAAAATAGGGAAAATATTGTTCACGTTCTTCAGGTACTTTTTTTACAAATTCGAATTGTGACATTAAATTATAATTTTTTACATGGAACTCATAGTTGGCTTTGGCTTACATAAAAAGAGGATTTTTTCCCTTTTCAACAATATATAACATATATGGTTATTTTTTTAATATTCATACAGATTTTTCAAAAATCAAAAATTTTCAAATTGACGTCCTTCATTCTCAACACACAACTGACATCGCATCGCTTTGAAACACTCCGAACTGCTTGTAAATATGCATATTTTATACAAAATTACACACTATATACAATTTTCTCGTAATTATTTTATATTATACTACATGACATGGAAATTACAACACTAAGAAGGGGGGCGAATTTTTTGACCAAACTTGGCAGAAATAGGTATTCAAAGATGATAATTTATTATAATTTCAAAGAAAAAGAACAAAGATTCACGTATCATGAGCAAAAGGGGTACTGTACCTGAGAATTATCCACATGATGACGTGGACCAATGATATTTTAAAACCAAGATCACATGCACCAATCAGAACAATCTTGTAGTGAAAAGATTCACGGTGCTTTTCTTGCCGCTACGTCATAGTTTTGCAATGACAACTTTAAAAATACATTAAATGTCATTTTGACAAACGTCAGTGTTATAATTCATTCGGATAATTCTCCAACCAAAGAGCATTCGTGCTCAACTTTTATCTGGCAAGATTTTGATTTTGTTATTCGCAATGATTGCTAAAGGCAATTAAACTCGACCAATTTCTTTGGAAAATTTCTTTTCGTCGAATTGGTCTCGTTTAATTGCCAAGCAACCATTGCTCATACAAAATAAAAATCTTTCCGGCAAAAGTCGAGCACTCATGCTCTTACGTATGAAAAGAAACAGTTTTTGCTTCGCTGTCAAGGCCGACTTGTTTGCCAAAAACTGAAAATATTCTTAAAATTCTCTTCAAACCAAGCAGAACAGAAAATGAAATTTAAAAATTTTTAGCCCATCACCTTTTTGTAACATCAATCCTGGGACACACTGCATATACAGAATTTAATTTATTTTTTATTAATAATGTGTCGGGTCGGCACTATTAGTTTCACACTCCCTCACTCTTCGTGTTATTGATTCCACTAGATGGTTGATGTCCTCTTGGAGTATGGTTTCCCAAGCAATCTGTAATTCATGCCGGAGAGCTTCCAGTATTTGCGGAGGATTCGCTAAGTTCCTGAGTTTTCTAAATCCATATTTTAATCACTCGTTGTTCTTTTTTTTGTGTTTCTTTCCATTTTTTAATGTAGTAGAAATTCGAAAATAAAAAAGAAAATTAGTTTTTTAACTATACGTAAAATTTCCATTTACCGTGTTCCATGTTTTCTTCCCATGTCTGATTAGCATTCCATTTATAAAAGAAACTTAGTCCTAACATGGTACAATGCAAAAAGGCTTTTATTTTTTTATTATTTTAAACCCGTCATTATTTTATGTTATTTAATCCGTAATGCATTGCTTTTTGAAATCATTTCAACATTCAGAAATTGTTAAATCTGGATACGAAGCAACAAATTTCATTCAGTATTAAATGGAAACGAACGATTATCGAAATCCTTTTCGTCCGACACCGACTCTGCCACATCAGCATAGTGAAAAGTTTCTAAGCTTCGGCGGTACGCTGAGAGGTTTACAAGATTATCATATTTTAAAGATAATAGGTTTCTCGAAATGAAGATTTTAAAGATTCATTCGAAACATTTTGAATTGCACTCGGAGGTGAAGTTATATCCGTAACTGCTGCAGTTGGTGACTTATTTTCTCGCAATCGAGTTGATTTGAGTGTTGAGTTTATCGACTGTGTTCGTTTATTTCGGTTTTGTAGAAGAGAATTATTAAATTATTGTTAGTTTTTAAATTTTCAATTTCTAGGTGTGTTTTAATGGATCGATTACAATTATTGAACTTTCGGACACATAAAACAAGACTTTTCTCAATTTTTTTAAAATAATACAGTGTCTGTTCGTGTAATTCGATTGATGTTTGAAACTACAGTTTCGTGAAGGAATTCGATTACATTACAACTTTGTTGATTGGATGGTTTCAAACCTTGGTCTGTATCAATTTCACTACAGAGGTGTCAGATTCTTTAAATTGAGCCTCTGAGAGGTCGTTGCAAGTTACAAAATCCGCTTTTACTATGAAGCACGGCGAAATTAAAATCGATTATAAATTCACTTTGTTTGCAAAGTTGTGCAAAATTAAAATTCAAACAAAAAATCTGGCTAACAACGTCTGATAAGATTTATTAAAAACTTTTTAAATCAATCGACTGAAACTTTTACTGTAACTTATGGACGGGCCAGTGATTTGGAAAATTACTATCCGGAATTTTTACAACAATTTGACGGAAATGCAAATGAACAACGTTGCGTGCATTATTGCGACACGGACAGTTAAGAGGAAAAATTCATCTCTTTTAAAATACGTCTCGCGTCCGCGACAACATTTCTGAAAAGTGGTTTTTGTGAAGATTACCGCTATCTTTCGTTGAATGTTTTATGAAACGTCACACGAGAGTTGTAACTCACAACAAAGTCCTTCTGGCGACCGCACAGACGACGACACTTCCCATAGTAAATTCATGAACAAGATAAAAGTTTACTTAAAAGTTGCAACTGCGAGAAAAATGCAAGCATGTCAACTAACCGGAAAAATACGTTTTAAGCTGTCGACAAAGTCACGTAACGTTAAAATGTCTAAAAGCTAGTCATAAAAATATAAAATTATTCATTCTTAATTAAGTTTATTTAGTGCAGCCATTTTTAATTCTCCCCTACTTCCATACTCTTTTCGTAATATCTTTTATGTCAGTTACAGTGCGCTCGTTCAAAAAAATTTCCAACCGCTTTAGATTCATTTCGACTTTAATTTCGGTTTATGAGAAACCACCTTGACGTCGGCATCTAGAAACTTCTTCAAACTCCGTAACGTAGGTACATATTAAATATTGTCTTGTATGAAAAAGTTGAAGAAGAAATTGGGCGAAGCGAAGCCTATTAATGACGGACTCCAACTTGAACTGCGAATTTGCACAAAACTGTATTAAATAAGTGCAGATATACACTGTGGGATTAAAGTAAGGATATTTAAAAAAAAAGCGAACTCAGCCGGTGTTTTAAAAAACGCTAAAACAGGTCGATTTTATTTTTTAAAAATACAAATTAATGTGTGCAATTCACCTTCCGACTTTCATTTGTTTTGTAGTTATGACGTCATCACAAAAAATTTAAATGACGACATACATTTTTCTTAGTGGAATTCGATAGATTTTTCTACCCTTTATACCCATGCAAAAAAAATCATAAGGTTGCATAAAAAAAATCTGAGAAAAATCGAGCTGAACATTATTATTACTATTATTATCATGGTATCTTGATTATTCAATACGCTACAAAGGTTTTGAGATAAAAACGTAACAAGAAAGTTACATACCGTTCATGGTCTGAATTATTTGTTATCAAGGATAATATCAACATTAAATTTTCAGATCGATTTTCCTCAGAATTTTTTTAGTGCTACTTTATAATTTTTTTGCACGGTCATAAAGGGTAGAAACATCACTATCAGATTCCACTAAAAAAAATATACGTTGTCATTTAAATTTTATTGTGATGACGTCATAACTACAAAACAAATGAATGTCGGAAGGTGAATCGCACGTATTAATGTGTATTTTTAAAATCTAAAATCGACCTTTCAACGTTTTTTAACCGGTTGAGTTCGCTTTTTTTTAAATATTCCATACTTTAATCCCACCTGTATGTAAGTGTAGTGATAATTGATTATTTCATATTTGGTTCAGGTCTTGCTCAAGTTTTTAAACTGCCATGTTAACATCATCATGAAATTTGAAGGAATTATCTTTTATCTGTATTTTGATGTACTTTTTATGATACATTTGCTAAACAAAACAAATCGTTTGCAAAGTAATAAAGATAAAATATATCAAATGTACATCGTTTGTTTTAATTATCTTTTGGATTAATGCAAGAAATTTCGTTTTTATCTTCTCTGAATGCGCGATTAAGTATAAGATAAAAGTTATTTCAGCGACTGCCGTCCATGATTAATTCGTTGTTTACGAGGCTTTTGCCATCTCGGATTCCATTCATTCGCGTCTCCGCGACAATACGAAACCATAGATGTACATAAATTATTGAGAATTTATTTCATTTTTCCGCATGCATTTGAGGAAAAATAATTATTTGAAACGCACTTAAATATTCATGAATTTTTTCCAAACTTCTTGAATGAATCCATTAAAACTTAGTATCGAGATACCGCTCGTCGGTATGCAAAGTTACATCGATAGATTATTTCGTGAATTATTCATAAAATGCAATAAATTTCTGTACAATTTTTTTTGTATGTTTTAGCCAAAATACATTTACCAATTAACTAATGTTTTCATATCCAAGTAAATTGAATCTGTTGATGCTATTTTTTTACGGTTTGCAATTCGAAGCATTGCAATTCGACGATTTCCTCTTTCTAGGTAGAAATAAATTACTTTTCAATTTTAATTTGGTGAATTGCATTAGAAACATCAGATTGCTTGGGTTTATCTTCATTTATCTTCCTGATATAGTGGATCAGACATTTAAACGTGGTATATTAAATGCACATCTTGTTTTTTTTTAATATTACCCTTAATTAATAGATACATTTTCTCAAATCATAATTCGATACGCCAATCACCATATTTACTGATGTACAAAATATCGGTGTGAGATTTAGAAGCTTATTACTATTTCTGCTCATAAAACTTTTTTTGAACGGATTTTTTTTTTATAGTATTTCTAAATCTTATAATTCACTTCCGCTTTGTTTAAAAGAACAATCAATTCCTATATTTAGAAGCAGCTCTTATTTGCTATTCAGATTGCATATACAAGCTGCAATGACATACTAGGGAGCTAAAACTTGCCTGAATTGCACCTTGAGATTTTCTGTCAATACTTATCCAGAATTTATTTGTCGTTTAGATATACTATATACAGGGACGAAACACCCTCAATATCTAAGAATCTAAAAAATTTTCTTAAAATCGCTGAAACAAGTAAACTTTAGATTGATGGGGCTTTTGCCGAAGAAATGATCTCTATATCTTCAATCCCCTCGTCGCAGGGGTGTCAACCTTAAAATTCTTAAATTACACTAGGGGTTGAGTGATACCTCATTTAAAAGCTTACGTAATTTGCATTTCAACGGTGTATCAATTTTTGAAATCCATCAATTCGTTTTCGAGAAATTAGCTTTTCAAGATACCTAAGGTACAAAACAGAAACGACAATTTAGTTAGAAAAACAGGCAAGATTTATTTGTGAAGTTGTTGGAAATGGCCTCCTGCCAACTTTCATACAATTATAGAAACGTTGCTCAAACCAACGACGTCCTTAGAAAATTTACGAGCTACAATTATACAAGTGCCGTGCCCATGAAATTTTTCTAAATGTGCGTCTTGGGTTTGAGCAACGTTTATATAGTTGTGTGGAAGGCTATTTCCAACAATTTCTCAAATAAATCTTAACTGTTTTCTAACTAAATTGTCGTTTCTCTTTTGTAGCTTAGCTATGTTGAAAAGCTAATTTCTCGAAAACGAATCGATGGATTTCAAAAATTGATACACCGTTGAAATGCAAATTACGTAAGCTTTTAAATGAGGTATCACTCAACCCCTAGTGTAATTTAAGAATTTTAGGGTTGGCATCCCTGCCGCTAGGGGGTTGAAGATATAGCGATCATTTCTTCGCCAAAAGCTGTCCCCCATCGATCTAAAGTTTACGTGTTTCAGCGATTTTAAGAAAAAAATTTGATATCGTAGATATTGAGGGTGTTTCGTTTTACTGGGGACACCTGTATACAGGTGTCCTAGGACGTTTACAACAGCCGATATCTCAGAGACGGTAGGTCTGATTTATTTCAAATTCAGGATATCTGTTTGAGCCTTTGGGAAGATCATTTCTGTAATATTAAACCTTCATTCCCAATTTCCACTTCTCTGCAACAAATATTGAATTACGAAATTTAAATGGAACACCCAGTATATTGTTTCATTATTCGAAAATACACATTAAAACAACTTCAGTGATTGATCGTTGCCATAGTTTTTGATTTTTATATGATATAAATATGAAAAACTATGGTAACGATCAATTTCTGGCAACATACATAACTGATTCCACGGGCGTCTTTTCGAATATTTTTAAGTGTCTATATCTGCCTTTTTCTAACTAAATTGTTGTCAAAATTGTACCACTGAATTTGTTTTAATGTGTATTTTCGAATAATGAAACAATATACTGGGTGTTCCGTTTAAGTTTCGTAATTCAATATTTGTTGCTGAGAAGTGGAAATTGCGAATGAAGGTTTAATATTACAGAAATGATCTTCCCAAAGGCTCAAACAGATATCCTGAATTATTATAAATCAGACCTACCGTCTCTGAGATATCGGCTGTTGTAAACGTCCTGGGACATCCTGTATACATAGTATTATGTAGATGGATTCAATGAAATCAATCTACTCAAGTTATTTATTGTGAAATCATTATTGATTTAGGGAGTTAAAAATTAACGTTGGCATTTGTATTGTGTTTATTAAGTATTAAGAGAAACATCTTGTAAGAAAATATCAAACTGCAACTTATTACGAATTATGAGTTTCCTAAGTGTACCTTCTTAACTCTTTCTAAATTGAAAAATATGAATCGGATTTTTTTTATCGAGCACACTTTTACCAACAACGTAAAAATATGACGTCTGTCAAATTGTCAACTTTGTTCGTGCTCGAAAAAAACACAATGCAAAAGAAAACCAAAATAAAATTCGCTACGAAATGGTGTTGTTGCAGTTTGCAATCGGGAAGAATTCTAATCGAAGTTATCACCATCGCCACCGGCCTGACGGGTCTCCTTTACCGTTTAAAATGGCTCATCCACTTAACTTTAGGTTCGACGTTTGTCGGAGTGATCTGCGCGATATCGTTAAATTACGGCGTCAAATGGAACATGTTGTGTTTGTTTATACCGTTCTTCGTGTACATGTTTTTAAACTTCGGTGTTTGTGTAATGCTCATATTTGTCGCACGCATAGTGGACACTATACCTACCTTCGAACGAAGAGCTCTCATAACAATTCTTGTTTGTTGGTTGTTATTTTGGTGGTACTTCTATTACATGTTGATATGTTTGTACGTTTATTGTTATAAAAAGAATAAATTGCTTCCGCAGAACGTGTAATATTTATAAATTGTATTTTCATTTTGATGATTCGATTGAAATTGAAAATATGTCAAAAATTATCAGCTGGAAAAAATCATTTTGTGTTATATATTCAAGAAGAATTTTACAACTTGAAAGTCTTCTAGTTGCCCATTTATAAGGCCATCTATTACCCATCTTTTCTATAAGCATGAGAAGACAAAACATTAAATAATGAGTAATGACATACCGATTACGGTCAGGTTAACTTTGGAGTTTCGCGTCTGGGCCAACCTAAAATCGACTCTGCATCTGTAAATGCCCTGGTCCGTCTCGCGAATGTGATCCACGCCCAATTCCGCCGGTTGTTTTTCAGGCATGAAGTAAGCCCTATTTGAAAAGACGCTTTCGTCCGACCAACGCTCCGCCAAACTGAAGTCACGATCCCTTCCATCCACACTGATGAACGTACATGAAACAAAAATTTTTGATTATTTTCATAAATAATCTTCGTGTATTTTAACATTTTGCAACATTAAAAGAGATTAAAATGAAAACAATAGAAAATATATAAGAATTATTAACGGAATAAATTGTACGACGTGAAAATTAAAAATTGTATATATTTATGGGTTAGAGACAAATCGAAGTTGCCAAAACTGTATTTACTGTATTTTTATTAATTTTCTTACTTTATTCGTGTATAAAAGTCATTCGATATGATTATTTTCAAAAGCTGCTCTCACGAAATAAACCCGAATGTTTTCTAAAATCTTTTTTAGGAGTGTGAAGTTCCCTCGAAAGAAAAAAAAGCCTGGAGATAAATAAAAGAAAAATCATCGTGGCATGAAATTTGAATTATAAATTACCAAATATTTTAAACATGAAGAATCAATGAATACATAGAGAGAATTCATTTACATTTGTGCACATAATCACTTAAAATCGTTCCCTTTGCACAAAATTCAATTTAAACTCTCCGTTATAATATCGAATGTGATGAATGTTAAAACTGGCGAAAATAAAATCCGATTAAGTAAAATCTACGAAAATGAATTTAATTCCGCGTTGCGCCGTTCAAAAGTTACTAATTGTATTGGACTGTCAATAATCGTCAGCATACACCAAACTCCATTATTTACAATTAAGACTTTTTGAACTCTCTAATTAAGTTAAAAGGATATAGTAGCAAGTTTCGCTAATTGCCAAACATGTGTACGTGTTTATGCACCAGTCGTTTTCCTCTCGTTTCGCACATCCAATTCCATGCGAGCTGCCCGTACGGAAAATCAGCGTAATTAATGCGGATGAAAGGGGCTGGTAACTAATGTTTTTTACACAAAAAAACGCCATTTATATCTGCATAATTAAAAAATAATGCACGAAACATTGTAGTGTGAGTCACAGAGCACGTGTGCGTTAATGAATTTGTGATGCAAGAAAATATCATTTAAGTTTTGTATTTCGGCCTGGCAAGCAATAAACAATCAGCACCAAGTACATCAGCCATTAGGTAGTCAAAACAGTCAATCCTACACATCAATAGTGTAACAGTCAACTTGAAGTTATGATGTCAAAAAAGGATGGATGGGTAATGGTTCAAGGAAACCTTCAGATTGCTGTCTGGAATGCCAATGGATTACAACATTTTAGTATACTTTAGGATAAGTTAGATAACAATTGGCTGGCCAATTAAGTTCTAAAGGAAGTGTATGCCAACGAGTTATCTCTCACTGTGTCATAGTCTATTTCAAACTCTTTCGTTCTATTGGGACAAGTTTCTTGGGAGATAAAAAAAAGTTTTAACACGCGCGATGTACAAATATAAAAATAATTTTTTCCAACAAACCCTCCATAGTCCATATCTCTCCATATGATATTATTGCTATTATAATAATTAAACAACGAATTCACCCAGTTTGTGCACAGCTTATGTAAAAGCTTTGATGTAACATCAAATCCTTTGTGTTAGGTTTCAAACAAAATGAGCTTGTGTCTAATTTAGCTAATGGGCAAAATCACACCAATTAAATATATTTATTACAGAGTCGAATATCATAAAATCATTTATTAAATAAGCTCCAAATTAAATTGATTTGAAACATGACGTTTCCGTATTAAATCATCCATCGTATTTACATAATGACATTATTTAATGCACAAAGTGCATTTTTCAAAATTGCCACCAATTTATCATTGTCGACCCGACATTATTAAGTCATTAATCTTTTGCTGGAAACACACAAAAAAATTTCGAGTTCTTTACATAATAAATCTACTTAAAATTATTCTCGACGATTCATTAAAAAAACTTTGATTGAGTGCTATTTCTAGATTTATAAATCAAGCTTTTACGTTTATTGTATGAGTTTGCTAGGTTTTACTGTACTTTAATGACGAATCAAGATGGACTACGCTTAAAATACGACTTTCATCGATTTACCTGTATATTGGAGTGCCGAGGTCTTCCCTGTACCACAACACCAAAGCAACTTGGTCGTTCGGATCACTGGTGGAAATATCACAGGGAAGATAGACCGGATCGCCAGCGACAACTTGCATATTCACACTTGTAACTAAAAATAAACAATATCATTAACATCACAAATTTGTTTATATATTTATTTTTTCAATGTACGCAATACAATTAAATTGAGAAACGTGTTAATAAAATTTTCAAATTTTTTTATGTCAAATACGAAAAAATGGGGAAAAAAATCGACAAGAAATTCATCACACAGAATTCTTTTTCAAATACGGGCGAATATCTTGGAAGCCCGGCGCGTAGCTAAGAAACGTGTACTCCCTGGCAACTTTAATTAAAAGGGTAATCTATTCGAATCAAAGCTAAAAGACAAGTAGCCTCTGGCACGCTATATCCAGGATCAGATACCACTATATTTGTTCATACTGTTATGCGAAGCTGGCGGATCCGAACTGTTCCGTTGTAGTACGTAATTAATAAGCTTTAAGTTATGTGTCTTGTGATTTATTGCGAAATAGCCGCAGTGTCAAATGTCGCCTTAATTAGTCTTTCACATTCGTAGGTAACAAACATCGTTATTGGTGCGACTCGGTCTATGTGGAATATGCAATTTGTAGACACAAGAAAATTTTAACTGCTTCATATTTTAAAATTTATGATTATTTATTGACAAGGAAAGAATACATTAATTTTAATTTCAAAATTAGAAAAATTGTGTGTTTTTATGGTAACTTCTTACATCAATATATTTTAAAAATATATGAAATTTGGTAATAAAAATAAACACTGGCATACTATTCCAGTAACAATAACGAGATTAAAGCATTCAGTGGTGATTGCCTTTAATTTCAAACAAACTATGCAATAAGTCCATCACTGATCTTTGTTGATCACAAACTTAATGGCACGCCAAACTGTTAAAATAAAACAAAATGGACATATTACAAAGGAACAAGCCAGTAGACAAAGTAAAATCTTATAAATCGAGTGTTGCCAAGTTTTTTGAGAAATTATTTCTATTATTTCTATAAGTACGAGTATGTCAGGTCAATACTTGAAGGCTAACTCTTAAAATCGGATAATTCCGACAAGCAATCAATTTGGATTTAAGAATTCATCGCATAACCAGAATCGCCAAACGTTGTACAAAATTATACGGGGTTAGTCAAAAGTATGGAATGGGCGGTTTATTTCCGTAAATACGAACTTTATTACAAAATGTCTTTAATAGAAGTTTTGTTAATAATTATTCTCCATTTCTTAGCCTACTCATTGTTTGTGTATGTCAACGCATTTCCATGGAAACGTTTTTTTTTTTTTAATGGCAACTAAATGATTTTTTTGCTGATTTTTATTCCTCTTTTTTTTCTTGAAATGACTTGATATTTTTTCATATGCTTCAATAACAACATTTTAGAGAAAATGCTCAAAATACTTTATTCACTTAAATAATATTTAACTCAAATTTAATGTTCAAACTGAAGACCCCCTGCAGCAATAACCTAATCTATCATAAAAATTACGCAAAGAATTTTGCAGCCAGTTAGGTGGTATTTCTTCCTTTTCATGCCTGATTCTTGCTTCCAGGTCTTGCAAATTTTCTGGTTTCTCTTTGTAAATTTTATTTTTCAAATGACCCCAGAGGAAAAAATCTAGTGGACTCAAATCAGGCGACCTAGCGGGCCATTCAATAAATCACCGACGTCCTATCCAACGACCTGGAAAGATGTTATTCAGAAAGAGACGAACATCAACTCCATAATGTGGTGGAGCGTCGGCGCCGTCTTGTTGAAACCAAAGATTGCGGTTTGGCATTCCTTGTCGATGTTCATCCGGAAATAAATGTGCAATGTCAGGTACAATGTGATCACGCAATAGGTTTAGGTATCTATCTGCTGTCAAATTTCCATCTATAAAGTATGGACCTATAATGTGGTGCCCAATAATACCTGCCCAGA
>JAFFZR010020972.1:356-12544 GCA_018397195.1 Lethrus apterus | reverse complement strand
CATTAATAACTATTTCTGGTGTGCCCAGTTCCTCTTCTATGTTTTCTGCTCTATATAGGTCAGTTAAATAGTTGACCCAGTCCTCTTTGTTTATATGAGTCGTTTCAACCAACTCATTGACCTCTCTCCTCTGTGATCGAATCAACCGCCATATTTGTTTTTGAAGTCCATAGAAATCGTTTTCCATGCGTTTTGAAAAAATTTCCCAGTACTGATTTTTGATCTGTCTTACTAATTCTTTTGTTTCGTTCCTGATCCGTTGATACTCGTTGTATGATTGTGGCGTTCCTAATGTTCGGTATGTGAGGTAAGCTTGTTTCTTCTCCTTGCATTTTTCTTTAACTTCTGGACGGAACCAATTTCGTCAAAGAAAATTGTGCAGTGGATTGCGGGATTTTTTGTAGGTCGTATGGGTTGGGTTGGCGTGTAAATGCAGTTGGGTTCGCTCTGTAGTTGAAAGGGAAAAGTCAAAACATTTTTATATTTGTGTAAAAAAATCGCACGAAATGTACCAAAAATCCCTTTATCTCTTTTCTAGTTAAAAACCCCACTCCGCCGCACAACAGCTCTCCGTATACAGATTGCGCAGAGGCACTTGTTGACACCGTTGCTATATGAAAAATATAGGGACAGACAACAACAACAACAAGTGACAAGTATGATAACTTGCCCTCTCAGATTTAATAAAATTTGTTGTCTATTAAAATTAGACTTATCTTTATTGAACAATCAACCAATAAAACTAGAAATTATATAAAATATATTTATTACAATATATTAATAATAAATACATTTTATTACAATTTCGAGTTTTATTGGTTGATTGCTCAAGAATAAAATATAAGTATAATTTTAATCATATTCAACCAAGAATTTGACACTAATAATATAATAGTTGTTTATTAAAACATAGAATTTTCGATTAACGAACGAATCCAACCTAAACCATACATTTTGCTTTTTTCTTATAAAACTAGTTTCTTTTTTATATTAAAAAATACTAAAGTCTCCAGGGGTAATTTGCTATGGAAAAGTCGAAAACCTTCTTTAATGTACCCTAGGGCGGGCGTCCCACGAACGATTTGTAAGTACTTGATCTCATGCTTATGGAGTAATATTATATTATGATGGTGAGGTATGTTTGTATTTAAAAAAATTTTACCATTTAAAATATTTACTCACTACAAATCTAAAGCTAAAAATTTTATAAGTTTATTTTGATTCCACCACGTTTTGCTTCAATTCTTAATTATCAAATTTCTTTGCTTTAACATGATAAATCCAATAGAAATAAAGACGTAAATAATGGCAAAAAAAATAAAAATTCATAAGGAAGGTTTTTCACGGTTTTAAGTTACGATTGGTCCGATCAGTTTTCGTTAATTTTTTGTTTAATAATTTTTTTTTTGTATTCACCCTCTGCGATTTTTACTGGAATATGATTGGTTGTACTTTCAACAAATCCAATCTGAATTAATTCCCGTTTTTTTTCGCTCTAAGTTCATTTCTTATTTTCCCGATGTTTTTGTGTATTTAGATTTTAGTGTGGGATTGCACGATTGGTTGGAACATGATTGGACGTGACAAGCCAATCGGCGTCGTTTGAAAAAGCGCCAACAAAAATACAAAGAAATATCAAATAATAACAAATATATAAATAATACAAACTACCATTGATTTGTATACATAGCGTCATCCTAAGAGGAGACGCAGTGGAAAACATATTTTTATTCACACATAGGTTAACTAGTTTCGTAGTTTATCCTCATCAAGCACAACGTTCGCAAATAAAATCAGTGCATGTCGTCATCCCTGCGCCCCCTCCTTTTACGCTCACACCACTCAAATTTACGACTTCATACAAACCACAAAAAATGCATTTAAATCAATCATATATAATTGACTGGGATTCGTTGCCAACACAAAATATTTCAAACAAATATTTAAATAATATTAGTAATATTTTTCTTCATATTTGCAGGCGAATACTCGTTTCATAATGAATCACTTCACGCACTTGTCACGTAAACTACTATTGTAATATGTTTGAATGCAACGTTCTTTAAGATTGAACCGTTTCACTAAGGCGTTTTTGTTAAAAAAACAAAAAGCATTGAAATGTGTCGAGAGTGAATGAATTCCAAACTTATCGGCCTTAATAAAAAAAAAATAATATTAATAAAGAGACCTTAAAAAACGTTCTTTTTTTAAATCTCAAATAATTATCAGTTTTACCGGACATTTTTAATCCTTTTTATTATTTTTTTCAAGATAAAGTTGTGACGAATATTATTGTTTTGTATTTGTTACAAACAGTATTATTTCTACACAACTGTATCATTCTTCATAAATATTTTCTAAGCATAGAAAAATCAAAACCAATGGCAATAAACAAGAACTAAAAGAAAATAAATATGTATGAAAATAGGAAACGAAAAATTAGAGCAAGTGAAACTGTTCAGATACTCAGGATACAATCAACAAGAAATGAAAAATTAAGAGAAATTAATAATAGAATAATTATTGCTATAGATAGATTACTTTTTCGACTAAACAAAGGATTCTTAAACAAAAAAGGAATATCTAAGACAACAAAAATAAAGATATACAAAAGAATATCGCTGCCAAGGCTGCTACGGGTATGCGACATAGAAGAAGCTACAAGTGATAGAAATGACGTAGAATAGAAATTAAAAGAAACTAACATGGCTGGGACAAGTCCGAAGAATGATGGAAGAAAGGCTACAAAAGATGGCAATGAGCATGGGAGCAACTGGGAAGACCACCAATTAAAAGGAGGCACTTTAATGAATGTTTATGAAATCAGAACTTAAACTTTCATGTTTTGTCAATTCGACAATTTTATTTGCACTCCTTATGCCATTCTTACCATACCTACCCATGCTAATAGGGCCCTTTTCTTCCTTTTTTGTCCCATTTTGATACTTTTGTTTTCATTTTTCCCTTCTTCAGTAACTCCATCATCACAAGTACATCACTTCGCCTCTTTTTTAGTTTAACTCATACCCTATTACACCCATCTAATGTCATTTTTTTTCTCGACCGGCTTCATGTAAGATATGATATTCGCCCATGGATTTTTCAATGTCAGTGGTTTTTTTATGTTCCTCTACCACATTTGCTTTTTCCTCTACACATTTTAGTATTTATTTTAGTTTAATGTTTTTAATGATGACAATTTTTGTTATTGTCGTGAGCATTTGAATTGGTTTGCTATTCACCATAACATTCTAAACAGTCTAAAGTTCAAACCTTTTTTTTTGCATTGTTACCTTCTTTTCAGTAAAAACAGCCTTGTTTCATAAAGCACGAGGGAAAAAAATTCTCATCAACTATTTAGTATTATTCTTTTGTTCGTACAATGTTTTTTTGTATTAAATCCATGTTTTCCAGCGAAACGGAACAAAAGATGTTCCACCGATTTAACACAATTTGTATATCGAATAGCGTGCAAGAAGTACCGATTTCGTGGATCACGTGAATGTTTGGTCAGTTAGTGAGCGAACGGCGGTAGCAGATGCGTTCTCATTTGCTAATGCGCCCTGAATAATAGAGGATGGTCACGTGTTTCGTTAATTGATTGCGTCACGAACAACCCTAACTTATATCGTATGCGATCTGCCGGCCACTTAACCACGTTACCGTACGTGTACTTTAAAACGGGAGACGTGAAAACAACTTCGTCTTAATTCCCTACAAATAAATTGCGACGAAGAGCTCGCGTAGGCAATTCCGCTCTTAATAGGGCAGAAGTGGGGCGAGATAAATTTTTGGGAGTGACGTTTTTATTATCATTGGGGGACGTTAAATTGATATTCGATAAATTTAATCTCATAATGTTTCGTTGGAAACAAAGTGTATATTTAAAATCTTCTAACGTAAGCGTTGTTTAGTTTATGTGTGAGTCTTCATACTGGATCGGAAATGATGTATTCTAAGCTTTGTGATATGGATTCAGGGAAAAAGGCAACAGGAATTGTGGATTCCATGTCATGTTAACAAACTATAAAACTAAGTGGTATTTGTTCAAATGGATATCGTCGAGATGTTGGCGTACCACATGGCTCCATTAATTCGTTAATCCTATGCATTGCTATCGCAGGCCGTATGACAAAATCTCTTGGTATAAAACTAAAAAGTTTATCCAATAAAAGGAGTAATTTTGCTCTTTTAATTAAACAATCTGTGAATTTTTACTTAAAAATCTATAACTCAGATCTTTCGGGAAATAGAAATTCCACAAAGTTCCACAAAGCTCTTACAGTGAGAGAGCTTTATTAGCGTCGTACAAAGTGGCTTATAAAATAGCCAAATGCAAGAAGCGACATATTATTACAGAGCAACTAAACTACCAGATGCCATAGATATGGCAGAAACAATGTTTGGTGAAAGCCGCACTAAAAAACTTAAGAATATTCCTTTGTCAAACGATACAATGTACCGAAGAACTGACGATATATCTGTGGATATTCAGCAACAACTTGAATCTGAATTAGTTGGAAAATTATTTGCCTACAACTTTATGAAGCAATAGACAGTATTAACTATTCCGATTTGTTTTGCTTTATTAGATTCTGTCAGGGAGCTGCAATAGTTGAAGTGCAAACCTTTTGCAAGCCTTTAAAAGCTGTATTTTTGTTTACAAAATTAAAAAACACAAGAACTTTAAACGTAAAATCACCACATTTCTTTACTGTATGATACATTTCTCTTTCGGCTAGAGGTCGATGTGAAACAAATCCTTCTCGATCAAATGGTCTTCTTCTATGGACTTTTCTTGATTGTCTAGATCAATGGTGGGCAACCCCCGGCCCGCAAAAAGTTTCTATCGGGCCCGCGAGATCTTTAGAAGAAATTATAAATAAATATTTTTCGTTGTAATTTTTCTACTTTGAATTGAATATAAACGCACATAGCAACATGTAAGTAACGTAGTGTATTCCAACATACGACACCGGAACATTGTCAGCATTTTCCCTGAATATACACGAACATCCAGGACAAGAATGGCAGAACGTAATTATTCGTTGCCGAGTTAATTACGTGGGCCCGAGCATCGCGCTACCCACACTTCAATTATTTTATTCAAGTTAAATTTCAATTATCAATTATCATTATATTTTAATCAATCGATTTTATTGTATTGTATTGTATTCTGGCCAATGCAATGTTATAAAAAAAGTTGCCCACGCCTGATATTAAAGTTTGAAAACACTGATTAATTGGATATTGGACGATAACTGCCGATGTATTACTTTTTTGATAACGGGAACTACTTTTGCTACGGTTGCCAACAATCCAGGATTTTGCCCGGAATTTCCCGGATTTTGTCCGGAGTTCCCAGGGCTTTATTCGGAGTTTTCCGGACTTTGCCCGGAGTTTTTCCTGATTTTGCCCGGAGTTTTTCCTGATTTTGCCCGGAGTTTTTCCTTATTTTGCCCGTAGTTCCCACGGATTTTCCCATATTTTGCCCGAGGTTTTTCGGATTTTGGCGCGATTTTGCACGGAGTTTTCCGGATTTACTCTGATTATTACGGATTGCCTGGAGCAACGGTGGGCAACCCCCGGACCGCGAAATGTTTCTAACCGGCCCGCGAGATCTTTAAAAGAAATTATAAATAAATATGTTTCATTGTAACTCTTTTAGTTTGAATTGATTATAAATGCACATAGCAACATGTATGTTCATAACTTACTTATTTCATATTTGCAGACTAAAAAATTATAGGTCACAAGAAGGTATCAATTAACTACTACGGCCCGCGGAAAAAACGTAAAATTTATTCTGGCCCATGTTATAAAAAAGGTTGCCCACCCCTGGTCTAGATGATGCACCAACTCGTCCCGTTTGTTTACGATCTGCACCAATTCGTCCAATAAAATCTTTTCGCTTACACGTTGCTCGTCTGTTTTTCGCGAATCGTCTGTCGAGAGACTCAATTGAAGTTCGTGGTTCAACATTTTGTATCGCCTTGCCATATCATCTTCTTGTTCCAAAATATTTAATTGCATCTGACGCCTAACAATGCATTTTTCTTGTTGATGAGCGTAAACCATTGCGACATCAGCGCCTCTTCAACCGTACTTAAGCGCGATTTCATGGCCGTTCTGAGTTCCTTTTCCAATTTTGCAGCTTGATCATCGATGGCACTTTGCTCCCGCTCTAGATCTTCTAACTCATGCTCGATGTAATTATGCATGTCGATACCCATCTCCGTTAAACCCAAACCATCTGGTAACTTATCAGGTGTCACCCTATTTATGTTAGAATGTTCGGAAATCCGAATTTTGACCACTAGGTGATTTGGGCGAAAAGTCTCCGTCTTTAAATTCGCGACTATTCTGAACAACCTCATCGGAAATCCTCTGAAGTTTGTTTTCGGTATCGTTTCCAATTTCAGCCCTAATGATTTCAGTTGTTGGGGTCGAACTTTTTCTCGCTTCGGCGATAAGCAATCGCGCCCTTTCCAACAATATCGCTTGACGTTCCTCTTCCGATTGTAGCTTCGTGGGCGATGTCGGTGTGAGATCGTCGCGTTTGGCTTGCTCTAAAAGTTGTCTGGCGCATTCCCTTTCTTCCAATTGCCTGGTTAGTAATTGGGGATTAGGTTTTGGAAGATCGGCGACGACCGCAGAGTTCTTTTTAATTTCTAATTTGGTTTCGTTTAAATTGACGTCGCATGTCCTTTCAATCCCGTTCGTTTCCCGCACTTTATTGTTGATAATTTTGTTATCCAGGTTGTCTTCTTCGTCGTCAAAATCGAACGGATCGCACAATTCCCTCCGAGTCATCAGTATAGGTTTTTCGACTTTTTGCTCTGATTTCTTTGTACTTTGTGCTAATTTATCTTTGGAAGTGGACAGCACCTTGGATGCTGTCCCCTTCCTTAATATTTTTCGAACCGGCCAATATTATCTCTTTGACATCTTTGACCGATGAGGGGAATTTTTCTTTCGGTTCGATGATCGGATTAGGATTTACGACTGGTATTGTAATAGGTATATTCGTGTCTTTAGTGGGGGGATAATAGGTTCCTTATTTGCATTGTTTTCCATTTCGACAGGTTTTAGATGATTTTGTTTTGCTTTTCTCAGATTGATAATTTCTTGCCCAAACAGTTGCAATGTGACGTCGGTGTCGGTGTCCTTATCGGTACTGAATCGCCCAATGACGTAGTTACTTTCGCCGGTTGTTTTTCCAATTTGTTGGATTTCCAATTGGTGACCCGTGAAATGCGCCCGGAGCTGATACAGATAGATATCCATATTTATCCGTATTTATAACATGAGGGATACCCAAAGCGTCGCCTGCATCGAAGGCCTTCTGACAAAGAATTAGACAAAGAATTAAAATTGATCAGTTGATGTATCAACGCGCAAAAAAAGCCATTCCATTCCTCCAAATCGCCGTAAGATTCGTCACCATCACCCCGAGGTAACTCTTCGTCATTTCTTTGCACCATTCGAGCAGATCTTGTCCGGGCGTCGTAAGTTTTTGCGTTTTCGCGTCTCCTTCGCTCAAATCGAGAGGTTGCAGCTGCAGATTGACGGACGTGCCGGCGATCCAAACGGATTATTGTCCGGCTCTTCCACCTGCTTTTCGAGATTATCAAGCTGTTCCGTACAAATCTCCGAATAGAGATCGGTCTCGCTTTCCAAAAAATCGGACGTTTTTGGGGCGGGTATTCCAGCTGTGGATATTTTGGGCTTGTCGGTGATTGGTAGAGCAACAGCTATAGAGTTGTTTAGAATTAAAAATGATGCTATTGTCAGCGGAATGTCTGGTAGATATAACAGTTTTACAAGCACCTGTAAAGAAGGAATTTCCAGGAGCGGTATGACTCATCGGAAAGCTTTAGCATTAAAATCGCTAAGTGTTGGACTAAATATTCTTCTGATTGTAGTTCTATTTATGCAGTTAATTATATAAAAACCAGATCCTTAAAATTAAGGATTGTCACTGCTCTTTGTAGAAGCTGAACATATATCATATATCTACAAACTGAAAAATGAAAAGCGATAGCGTAACTGGTAACTGATACAGAGATTTGTTTTCGATTGAGGATTACACATTTTTTTCCATGAAACGCATTTATATTTTTGAACTGTTTTACTTTAAATGTAACATAATTAGACGTATATGAAAGTGGGTTCGGCGGACAGTTGAAACATATGTGCGGTCCCCCGAGTTCTCCGGCGACCAGAAAATGCTTTTAACGGAGTCACAGTTAAACTCGCGGTCGTTTCCCGCACAAACCCACTCAGGGTTTGTTATGCGATACCGTAATCTCTCTCGCACCGAAACTTACATCACGATCCTTCTCTTCGAAACTCGATACGACTTTTGCTTTCCGTACGAAACGCATTAAGAAAATAATTCGATAAATTTGCATACCTCCACACCGAACAAATTGCATTATTTCAAAATGCGTATCCAAAGTGGAAAATGAATAGGAAACTCGAGTTTTAGGTGTAGACGACGCCATTAAGGTAGGCAAATTTACATAGAGATCATAATAGAGAGTGACTGTCATTAAATTAAATTATAATTAATTTACATTTCTCATTTATTAATTTCTCTTTAAGCGACCGTCGAGTTTGCTAGAAAATCACGATTTTTATACGGGAGGATTTTGTGCAATTCTAATTGAGTTGATTAAATCTTTTTGCCGCGTTGCTCCATAGAAATGAAAAAGGCATCATTAAATGAAAACTACAAACAAACTCTTTTTATATTTAGAATGCCTTTTCGTCGTTTTGTTCGCGTATTAAAGAAATTTTTAATGTAAATATGAAAACCTAAATTTTGTTACGAAGTCTAGTGTAGATCATTTGCTTTCAGTCTTTTAATGTAGTTGAACAGTTTGATTGAATTACAGTCAGTTTGCTTAAAGCCGTCAATATAGACTTGGTCGCAAAATGTAATCTGATTTTTACCGGTACTCATCGTGTTTTAATAATAATGATATACATTACTTAAAACACAATGACAATCCATGCTTATCTCAAGCAAATTTGAATTCACTATCTGCGACCTTTTAGGTATGATTTAAGCCAGTTTGCTGCAATAACCCTTCTATCATAATTTTGTAATTTGTCCAGCAGTATTTTATGATTTAGTGTGTCGAAAACGAGCAACTAACAAGCCAATACTTCTCTTTTCACCGCATCAAATAAAAATATTCCGCATTGTGTTACTATGTTGCATATCATTTAATTCGACCGAATATTTGCTTCCTTTTCTTCCAAAAAAAACCTACATTTATGGTAATCCTCCACTATCCAAGATTTATTGGCCTTCTCCTTATTCTGATATCTGAAACTCACCAATTCTTCGACACCTTCCATTTTTCCCTCCACATACTCCCGCAATCTCCCATCATGGTTCAACATAAATTGTTGAATCTTGTTGACTGTATTTAGAAATCAGAGTATACTTTGAAGGATTTTAGAAAATACTGGTTAGTACGCTCAATGGGCGGCGGTTTAAAACTTCTTGGCAAACTATTCTAAATTATGAGATTTATTATTCAGTTCCTTAACACAGCTGGAAAAACACTACAATGTGTACTTTATTGATCTTGATAAGATACGTCAATACTACGAAAAAATAATAGGAAAACATATACAGGCTGTCTCATTTAACTTGTTCGCCATTGGTATCTCGCTTAGCTTAAGAGATAAAGTCGGTTAAATTGGGGAAAATTTGTGTAATTTGTTGCTCATTAAAAATTCGCAGTTGACCGTAACTTCTTTATTTATAATTATTTATCAATTCTGTAAAAGTTCCCCATAACAATTTCTTGTTATGCGTATGAAGCAATACTTACTAAGTTTGTGCATCGTTTCGTATTCGCATAATTATCATCAAGTTTTTATTTTCTTATGGACACCACATTGGCTCATACGATAGCATTTTTTTCTCAATACAACAAACCCATATATTGAAATCTTAGGTGGCAAATTAGTGAGGAGAAAATACCAACTTTATCGTTTCCTTTTAAAATTTTTAGCAAAAAAGTTTTACTGAAGTATTTCATTCGTTAGCGTTTTAAAAGTTTATAAAATAGTTGACATTTCAATATTTTTGTATCGGAAAAAATGAAATATTTTAAACGTGCCTATAAATGTAAATGTCCATTTTTTCTTCTCGTGTTTGAGTTTATTTTTATGGTTGATTGATTTTATTCTTCTTTTTGTTGTTGTTTTTGTTATTTATTATATTTTTGGGTGATTATTGTTCTTTGCTATGTATTATTGTGTGTTTATTTAGAAAACCTGTTTATTTCTTAATTTTGAATTGTCTGTTTGTATTGGTTTTCTGTAGATTTTTATGTTTGTTTTTATTATTGTTTCTTGTTGGTGTTAGATTTAAGAATTTTATTTCATTGTTGTTTTCTGTTCTGTTCTAATGTAAATCGTAGGTTTTTATGTATTTTATTTATATTACCTAATATGAATATTGTTTACATTTTTATTTTGTAATATACGGGGCACGTCGTCTACCTACCTGTACCAGTGATTTATTTTCTTGTTTTTTTTTATTTTATCGTCTATGTAATGTTCTATTTCTTGCAAGAATATTTAAGCTAGTATGCTTGATAGTGGTGATCCCACGGTAAGCCCTTTGTCTCTTTTATATATTTGAATGTGAAATAGTTTTGTTGTAATGGTCTTTGCAGTTTGTATGGCAATTTGCAGTTGTTTTCATTTATGATTATTTTTCTTTTTTTTTTTGTTTATTACGTCTATACTGTTGTTGTTATTTGCTTTTGTGGTTATGGCATTATTCTTTTTCATTTTTTATGGTTTAAAGTTGTTTCTGTGTGTTGCGATCCAGTCTGTTTATTTTTATAATGTTGTTCATTTCATTGGCTTTAATATATCTGGAATGGAATTTGTTGTTAAGGGCGTCCATTTCTTTGGTGTTAAATTTAAGATCTGTTAGTGTATTTTCATTTATCAGATTGTCTAGTTTTTTATTTATATTTTGTTTTGCTTTTTCTATATTTTCATGTAGTTTATTTTCCATTTCATTGATAATGTTGCATTTATAATAGTTGTGTAATTGTATATACCATTTTAAGTACGCTAGTAATCTCAAGGTCTAGAGTTCAAGCCTCAGTGGGCGACATTGTAAATTTATATCACGGATTTTATAATGTTTCTGTATTTGAATTGGCCTTCCGACCATTAGGTTTGCCACGTTTCCTTGCAGCATATGCTGGAATAGGCTTTAACATCTGTAAGTCGGTCGTGGACGCAAATTCCTTCCTCTCAGTCCATTTAAGTTCTTCGAACTTGGGAGGGAATCAAGGAAAAAAATAGCGTTTCTTTCAATTATTTTATTTCATTTTTGATCAATAATTTTTCTGCCTCGACTTTTATTTTGTGCTGATTTTGTATTTGTTTTCAAAAAAATGTTTTTTACTTATTAAAATGAACTTGTATAAATTAAAACAATTTCGTCAATTTCTGGAGAAAGAAAATAAATTTTGATTAACCGGAATACAGTTTTGACTAACTTAAGAAAATTTTTGATGAAGTCACCTTCATTTTCGATCTCTCTATATAATGATATTCATTTAAAAGTGACATTTTTATTATCGAAATATTGTATAACATGAGTATCACGTTAATTATAAACTTAATAGACAAGAAACTCTTTAACATTATATTCTGCAGAGTTTAGAATTTCCTCAACACGTTTTTTTTTTAAATTACATCAATCCATTTTTATTTTGTTACAGAGTAGGCCTATAATCGAACGTGACTTTGGAAAAGGGACACTAAGACAATTGCTAATAACTGATAAATTTGTTTTATGTTAATTTTACGTATATGTTGACATTTTTTGGTGTTCTCATTTTGCGTTAGTTATCAGTTTTAATCAATTGATGTTTTTACTTGTGGTTAAGAGATCCGAAAGATTAAACTTTATGATTAGGCTGGGAGGTAGAATGGAGGAAGAAAGGCAGGAGCGCAAGATGGAATATGAGGTGGGGGAACAAGTGGTAAGGGAAGATGAAAACTACTCTTAATATGTATAATTGCCTAATTGGTATTAGTGTTTTGCACATCCAAGATGATTTCCTTCATTTGGCTACTGGAGGAATTTGATTCTTTTATGATTGCATTTTCTCCCATGAGAACAAAACGTTTGGCAA
>JAFFZR010020969.1:0-12883 GCA_018397195.1 Lethrus apterus | reverse complement strand
CTATATTTTTATGCATTAGTCGAAAGCAAAATTTAATTGTCTATTAATTTGAATAAGCCACATATGTAGTTAAAATTAATAATTTTCGAGATATTGATGTATTTTTTAATTTTTGTACATTGTCATCCCTCCTGAGAACCATAAAAGTAATTTTTAAATGTTTTTTTAAACAAAGCTGATAAACTACGAATTATTAAATAGTATATGCTGTAAATAAGAAGATACACCAAGCTTTACATTTAAAAGTTTTGTAATATTCACATATTAAATAGAGAGATCACTAAATGCCATAGTTTGTATGTAATATTACTGCTTTCTTGAGTTTCAATGTTAATCAAAACATGCAAGTTTCATGGTATTTTCATTATATCTCAATTACCGTATTCTGTCATTCTTTCCACAAAAAAACTAAATAATAAAATAAGATTGGAACGTAATATTATTTATTATAAATTAAAATAAATAATATATTAATGTTAACGGAAAAAATGTTTGGAAAAAAAGAAAATAGAAATAAGAGTAGCATAACGACATCTCGTTTTTGAATATACAAAACGGAACAGAACTATAGGTAACTCCTATTAAAATATGGCATTTTGTAATTTCTCTGTTTAATGTGTGAATATTATGAAACTTTGAAATGTAAAGCTTGTTATATCTCCTTATTTACAGCATATTCTATTTATTAGTTCGTAGTTTATCAGCTTTGTTTAAAAAAACATTTAAAATTTACTTTTATGGTTCTCAGGAGGGATGACAATGTACAAAAATTAAAAAATACATCAATATCTCGAAAATTATTAATTTTAACTACATATGTGGCTTATTCAAATTAATAGACAATTAAATTTTGCTTTCGACTAATGCATAAAAATATAGCGCTTCCATTTAAAAAAATTAAGTTTTCCGCATTTCAATTGTTTCAAAAAGAAGAAAATTTATTAACTCTGTTGTGTTACATATCGCATTTCTAATGCATTTACTACTATCACTAAAGATCCCTCTAGCGTTGCATAAAATTTCATAATCGTACTGTATTTCGTTATTGAACTATAGGCATTTTGCCGAAGACCGTCAGCTGACAAAATTTCCGAATAAATGCTAATATCTTAAAAACGAATAGACATAGACAAATATTATCTTATACAAACTTATATTAGAATTACCCAGGGAATTCAAAAATGTAATAATATATAGGGTATTCCATTTAAAATTTTAAAGTTGATCGTGGTTGCGCACAAACGAAACACTCCGTATAATTGAAAATTTTAGGTGGTGGAGACCATAAATTCAAAAAACTTTTGTCTTAAATTTTTTTTTGTATTTTGCATAACAACGGAGATATCGAAGAATATCGCACTAGTGTTACATCCTGTATATTGGAATTATATTTTGCAAAAGAATAATATCAATTCACAACATAATCACATTACTGGAGCAATTAAGAAAAACTAGACTAAAGAAAGTGAAAGTCCGTGAATTGAGTTCAAACATCCAACTTTAATTAGAATTTGCTATACATTCAACAAACCGTAGCAACTCATAGTTATTTGCGAAATGTAACATAGTTTCTAGACGAAATGAAATTCAAGAGATCTTTATTCATAAAAGAAAGGCTCGGAGCATCATTATATAGGAATAATAATATCAGGAGCGTCTTTAAATTATATGTCTTGTTTATCCACTATAATTAATAAATATGACATCGATATTAATACTAATATATTATAAATAAACGAATATATGATTTATCTACGAAGATAGTAAATAAAATTATAGTAATTCCCTATCAAGAACATACTATTAGCATAATTTTTTTCTAATAAATAAGACAAAAATTGTATACAGCAAACTGTATTATACAGTCCTAGCCGACTACTTATATATATAGGGAGAAAGAGCAGGAGATGGCGCACAAACTAAATAATAAGGTATGGATATTAAAGAAAATACCAAAAGTCTGGAGCACTGCCATAGTACTACCGCTATTCAAAAAAGAAGATCGCACGCTTTGCGAGAAGTGTTTTTTTTTACTGAGTGTACCTGGTAAAATACAGGAGAGAATTCGGGAAAGGGGCTACGGTAAGTAGTCGAGAATAGTGGTCCTTCCGGCTTGGGGGAATCACACAAGATCTTATATTCAGCATGAAACAGTTAAGCGAGAAGAAATTAAACTATAAACGACTTCTATATACCTGCTTTATTTATATGGTGAAAGTATTTGATAGAGTGCAGAGAAATGTGATGTGAAAGGAAAAAAAGAAACAAAGTTAAGATATACAAATCTGTGTTTATTCCGTTTTTAGCGTAGGGCTGTGAGTCTTGGGTTTTGATAGGTTAAAATCCAAACTGCAAGTATGCGAAATGCGCGTTCTGTGATTGAAGGTGTTACGAGAAGACATAGAGTGAGAAATCAGAAAATACGAAATGGACTAAAGATTATATACTCACGCATATAGAGAGAATACAAATTTAATCAGAATGGATGAGTAAAGAATTGTAAAGAAAATATGGCAAATAGAGAAAGGGCTAAAGTTTTCGAGGTGAAGGGAATGGAATGGCTAACAGCATAGGACACAACCAGGAACAGAAAAGTATGGATAATATTTCTGTGGGGACGGCCCGAGGTGCTCCACCAACTTTAACTCATTCCACGATACTGAAAGGTAGAAGGGGACAGGATTATGTATGTATGTTGCAAATGCAAAATGCAATGAGTTGCTGGAATACAGAGACTGAATAATGATACTTGAAGAAGTTAGAACTATGATTATTTTCGTGACCAGGATGGCAGATTTTGTCTAAGATTTAGACTGATAAAACTAAGATTTTGGATCAAATTGATGTTGAAGCTGACCATCCGACAAATAGGCAAGTACAGTATTCTTGAACCTGGCAGTATTAGCATTCAATTATATTTTACGTACATTATTGTTCTGGTGGGCATTCTAAAGAAAAAATCAAACATACTAGAATGAACATCTTTTCCTCTAGTTTCTTAAAATTGTCTTGGGAGTTCTCTATTTTTCTTAATGTTCCCACAATAGTGAGGTTGTGGCCTTCAAGTAACTCAGGAGCCTGGGGAATTGATGTGAATCAATTGTCAAAAGTTATATTTCTTCCAGATCCGGAAAATGGTGTTACTAGATCACATGGGGTGTTGCTGACTTGAAAATGACCTTCGGGTTGCTTACCAACGTAAACGTCTAAATGAAGCTTGTACCTGGTTAATTTATGCCATATCGAGCTGGCTTGCTTTTTATGTATTAAGAAGAGAGGTGCAGGAAATAAACTCCAGGAGAGATTTTATAGTCTTTCTCACCATGTTATCACTTTAGTTCAGTTTAACAGAATTTAATACTAAGTATCAGATGAGATCCAAATCTGGTCGTACTGGAATCGTAATGACCAACAACTTTGTTCTTGTACTTTTTATTGTTGTTACAGTTTTATTATGGTGTCCCTTTGACAATGACGCTCACTAGCGTTGAAATGCGTCAGGGCTAATAAAAAGAAAAATGCAAACACCGAAAATAAAGACTGTAAAATCTCTACTGGAGTTTATTTCCTGTACCTCCCTCGTTATGGACCTCTCTCACTCGATCAACGGATTCAGAACCTTTATTTTTTATGTATTGTCTGAAGCCTAATAAATCTACCCTGAAAACATTCCAACATTTCATCTATTGTAAGGAACATATGATTTTAGGCAGTTATTATCAAAAGTCTCGAATAACTCCCGTATTGGAGCTAGATGATCAGCTGTTCTCTTTCATTGTGGGTATTGAAGCGTTGCGGTTGCGACATCACAAACGGGAATAATTCAACACCTATTCAAAATGAAAATAAAAATTCATGTAAATATCAGATATAAAAAATGTAAAAATTTTTGATCTTACCTATATCGTCTTAATTTACTCCACAAACTATTTGTACTCAAGTGTGAACTTCGAAGAACCCAATTAGCCCAACTAGAGCGTTTGTTTCTTCAAAATTAATGTTGGCGGCATCGCGGTTGCGAGAATATTTTTCCTGTTGAGACACAGTGAAGATATTTGTGTTCTTCACTATGCTAGAAATCATTTCAGCAGTGAAGAACAATTTCCAGCAACCAAGATACGTATTTATGTTTTGAGCTTCCCTTACAGCACCAGGTCTTGTAGTTACGATGTTGTGTGCTGCTGCTCGTCCCAAACTTTGTGGTTGTTTTTTTCTGTTGAATTACACCATCTCGTCCAATATATGAAAGTAATCTAGTGGCCAATGGGATGTTAACAAGCTCGTCATAATCGGAATCACGATGTTCAGTAGCACTTTGTTCAAATACGGAATCAACATCAACGTTTTCTTCGTCAACAGCGACATCCGAATCTTCCAATTCTTCGTCACCATCATTTCCTTCTATTTCTTCAGCAGTTAGCACTTCGTTCATTAGCTGTAAGAGCCGTCTTTGTTCTTATTCGTAACTGTGGGCCGGCCTTCGTAAATTTAACCTAAATCAGAAGTCGCACGGGGTAAAAAATGAGCCTACTTTGAAAATACTTCTTACTCGAAAACGAGTCTGTAGTTTTGATTTCGTGTAGAGGTTATGATACAAAATATTTTATTTTGAACATTTTGAACAGTATTTTAAAATGACAAAATCCAGTTTTTCATTCGATTTTATAGTAACTCATGCAATGGATACGTAAAAGTTTGTTGTTTGTTTTATATTAAAATAAAAGAAAAAAAAACTGGTGTACGCGGGTGTATTTATCTATCACGCCAAATTGTTGTTTGGATTACAGATTACAGGTTCTTAACCGTATGTTGTATAAAACGTGGATACAAATTATAAGTTATATTATATATAAGTATATGTTTTCTACTTCGCAAAATGCTGATTCTTTGGGCGTAAGCCGAATGTCATTGCCCTTCCGAATAAGGAAACCTAAACGATGTAATCTCCAGTTCGCCTTTGCCATCCGTGCATTATCATTAATCATGTTACGTAAGCTACTCGAAATCTTCGAACAAAAAGTCCACACACGCATCACAATTTCAGAATACTAATTTTAATGACTAAAAGCGGTGCGTTTAATAATAAATACATCCATAGCCACAGCAAATGAAACGCTGTTGTACACACAGAGAGTTGCTAGAGCGAGATTTTTGAAGTTTAAACCGTATTATAAAAATTAGTTTTCTGCCGTGGGTGCGCAGGTAAACTACAATTACAAATATTTTGTAGTAAATGAAGTTTTACTAATGTGAATTTACGTTTACGTAATTCAAATAAAAAATATTGTTATTATATGTTTTGAAATCAATAGTAGAATTTTTTTTTAGGTATACAATTTATAATTATCTTTTTATGTGATAGAAACTTACTAAAACAGGTTTCAAGTAAATCATTTTTTTTTAAATGTACCAGTTATTCATTAAAATGTATTCTATAAAAGTGATAAGATCTGTTAAACTTTTTATTTATATAAGAACGTAAGTTCCGTTCCTTCATTATAGACACATAAACAACTATTGTCTCACAAATCCACACACAATTCCGAAAAGTTAAAAGACATTATTACTTACTTACTTACTTATTCCCAAGTCCATCTACCATTTAGTGTAGGATTATGTAGGAGTTGGGATTCGGATCTTCCAAGTTCTCCTGTCCGGAGCTATGTTTTTCACTTCAGACCACTGAATATTTTTTGTTTGTGCCGCTGCTCTCACCTCGTCTTGTTAGTCTCGTCCTTCCTCTCCTCTTCCTTCCATCCGGCTTTGCCTCATATATTCTTCTTGTAAGCTTGTCATCCTGCCATCCTGTACACATGTTCTAGCCACCCTAGTTGTTTCTCCTGGATTCTTTTATCTATTGCCTTTATTTTGAGTAAATAAGTAAGTTTCTTTTCTTATTCGGCCTCGTCTTGTTTTCATCTCTATTTTCCTTAGAAATCTCATTTCTGATGCGTTAATTCTGCTTATACTCATTTCGTTGTTATCAATGCTTCACATGTAGTAGCATTGGAGATATTACCTTTTTCACCACGTGGGTTTTTACTTCTTTTGGTATTTCTATTTTTTTCAAAGAATGGGCTTTTTAATGCATTAAATGCTTTTCGAACCTTCTCCGTCCTTTCATTAATTTCTTTTTCCCATCTTCCATACTCGTCTGTAATTGCTCCCAAGTGTTTGAAGCTTGCTCTAACTTAAACTCTGAACTCCAGTTCATTGTTATGTGTCTTCCCAGTTGTTGTTATTCCCGTTGTCTTTGTTTTTTGTATGTTCATTTTCATGTTTATTTTCCTTAATTCTCAATTTAGTACCTGTAGGTTATATTGTAAATCCTTATCCGATCCTGCTACTACCGCCATATCGTCTGCATACATTAACTCCGCCAGTTCCACATTTTCCATTTTGCAATTCCCTATTTCTTTCTTTTCTTTCTTTGTTTCGCTTTCTTTATAACTTCATCTATTATTGTAGAGAATAAAATTGGGCTAAGAACGTATCCTTGTTTCCGACCTTCTTTAGATTCAATTGTAGTTGATTCTTCATTACTTATCCTTACTATATTCATAGTTTCTTGTACATTGCTTTAATAACGTCGATTAATCCTTCCTGTATACACCTTTTTCACAATGTCTTTACCTTTAGCTATACATTTACCTATTGCTTGTCTTTATATAAATATTGTATTGTATTGACCTGTATGCTCCTGGCTTCCCTAAAACCATATCGGGTGTCTAAAATATAGTCCAGTAAATCTATCAAAAAATAAGCCAAAATCTACATAAAATAACGTAAGTTGGGTGATAGTATAATTTGTTAGAGGGATGTATTCTAAGCATAATGCCAGATTTGAGGGGTTCCTCGAGTGTCAGTGGCGCCGCTATCGCGAGTAACGCGTTTAATTCGATATCTCGAGAACGAATCATTTTACACAAAAAACTACAGAGACATTTTCTTTCAAATTGAATTTCCTAACTTTTTTATTCGAAACATTTTTTTCTAGCATCAATACTTGTCGAGTTATTTCGTTAGAAATTCACAAACTTCCGTATTTTCGTCTGTTTTTAGCCTTTACCTCCCTATCCGTTCACTTTTATCGAATTTTATCTATCTATCTATCAAACTTAGAGATCATTTAATTATCTACATCTTTTGTTTAAAACTTTTTTCTCTACTAACAATACTTTGGTAGTTATTGTTTCGTTTATCGATCGAACTCCGCGTTATCACGGACTCGCTATTTCAAATTAATGTTAGTGCTGCTTGGTCCAATCAGTAGGTGAATCAATCTGCATGCGATGGGGTGTATTCTGAGCATAATGCCGAGAACACACTCAGCGCCTGGCTTGATTCACCTACTGACTGGACTAAGCAACACTAGCATTTGAAATAGCGCGTCCGTGAAAACGCGTAACGACGATAGCGCGGAGTTCAATCGATAAACTAAGTAATAACTACCAAAGTATTGTTAGTAGAGAAAAAAGTTTTAAACAAAATATGTAGATAATTAAATTATCTCTAAGTTTTATAATAGATAAAATTCGATAAAAGTGAACGGATAGGTAGGTAAAGGCAAAAAACAGACGAAAATACGGAAGTTTGGTGTTAAAAAAAAGTTTCGAATAAAAAAGTTAGGAAATTCAATTTATAATTTATAAGAGAAAAGGTCTCTACAGTTTTTCGTGTAAAATGATTCGTTCTCGAGATATCGAATTAAACGCGTTAACTCGCGATAGCGGCGCTACTGACACTCGAGTAACCCCTCAAATCCGGAATTATGCTCAGAATATACCCCTTTAACAAATCATACTATCACACAAATTACGTTATTTTATGTAGATTGGTTCACCTATTTACTGGACTAATAAATACATTATTACAATATTTAAATCCAATAAATACTTGTATAATTCTGTATTTTATGTACTATTTAACCAGGACAACCAGAACAACCAGGGAATTTGAAAGAACTTCCAACCACTAACAATTCTGGGCATCTTATCTATCTTCAGCCAACTATAAAGTATCTTGAATTACACGGCAATGGTAATTTCGTAACACGGTCAGTGGGTAGAAAATTGTAAATATGTAATTTGGTAACATCGACCACCACACGACCCCTGCAATGCAACCCATGACTTATAACGACCCCCGCAGTGCATGTTAATCCTCCAAAATTCTACTTGCTTAAATATAAATTAAATTAAAATTGAACTAAAATTTTTATTAAATATAACTAACTTTACAAAATAAAAGAAAAAAAAAATAAAAATAAACGTATAAATTTATTTATTATAACTATAACATACCATTTACGTTATTTACTTTCCTTTTTTGCTTCACGATTATCAGAGCGCACTTGCACTTTTCGATTGTGTGTGCAGCACGAGCTTAACAGAGAATGATACATTATGATAGTTTCGATTTGGTGAAGGAGATGTATGTACAATATTTGTTCATGTCTGACCATGCGCAAATTGTGGTGATAAAAGTACCCGTTGATTTTCATTATGTTTTTTGTATAAACGTTATTTTTCGAAGTTTGGCATTCTTCTTTGTATTCTACTGAGGCGTGTATTATTTCCGGAAACTGCATTCTTGGTTTATTGATAGTTAAATTGTATTTTCGTGACCTTACCGATTTTTTGGATTACCAGAGTCATTTAATTATTGAATTTTCTGAATTGTTGTGTGAAAATTGTTGAGGGTTAGGTTGAACGACGGAAATTCAAATGTAATTAGAGGATTTGTTGTACTAAGAACTCGTCTGCCATGCCATTGCCGTTTATATAACCGTTTGTGGAACAAGATAACAAAGCCTTCTAAAGCGAAGGTGAGCTATATTTATTTTACTTTCTTATTTGTAAGACGTTTTTCTATTTCTTTTTAGGGTTTTAAGTTTATGTTTCACTTAATGTTAAGGTTTCTGTTCATTTTACACCACTTGGTGAATGCATGTACAAACCACGAACAAGGCGTACAACCGGTAATTATTGCGAACTTGGGAAGTGTCTATCCTCATGGAATTTTCGAAATTGTGTTGCTGTTCGGAGGATAAATTCATTGTTCTACCTGGTGTCCAGGACAATTCATCAAATCCGCAAAAATTCTGCGTCATTCGGAGTACATTTGTCAAATATGATTTAATTAATGTTTTTTTATTTTTCAATTATTTTCGGATTGCGACATTGGTAATTTGTTATTCGTTTTATTTGTTGTTAAATAATTTCAAACTATATATGTTAACTAAAGTTGGGTAACAATACATCGTAATTTTAGAGAAACACAAGACATTAGCTTTTGTTTGGAAATTGATTCTATTAATAGTTATTTATTTTGCCTTTTTTATTAGAATATCAATCTGACAACTAGTAATGATTATCATCCGACAGTTCAAGAATTCAAAGTTTTTGTTATGTGTCGACGGTATTTATAACCATGACGCTTGCAGGGAAAGAATTACAGTTGACTCGCCCCTTACTTCACTGAGTTAGCGTGCTTTTTCAATTATTAATTTATAAATCCTGACTAACTAAATACCAAATTAGTGCGCATCATAAATTCATGTTAATCATATGTGCGCCTCTAGTATGAGGGCGCCGGAGCCGGCTAGGTATTTTGCTATTTGTTTCGTATGTGAATGAATTTTGTTTTGATAACGATGTTTGCTGCACGTGCCAAAATACTACCGCACGGCACTGGATGATTCATTATATTCATACGTAAGAGCATGAGTGCTCGACTTTTGCCGGAAAGATTTTTATTTTGCATATGGTTGCTTGGCAATTAAGCGAGACCAATTCGAAGAAAAGAAATTGGTCGAGTTTAATTGCCTTTAGCAATCATTGCGAATAAAAAAATCAAAATCTTGCCAGACAAAAGTTGAGCACGAATAATCTTTGGTTGGAGAATTATCCGAATGAATTATAACATTGACATTTGTCAAAATGACATTTAATGTATTTTTAAAGTTGTCATGGTAAAACTATGACGTAGCGGCAAGAAAAGCACCATGAATCTTTTCAGTATAAGATTGTTCTGATTGGCGCATGTGATCTTGGTTTTAAAATATCATTGGTCCACGTCATCATGTGGATAATTCTCACTAATAAACGCCTACTGCACCCTTGATTTTAGAAGGGCCTACTAAAGCTATTTTTAGAGTTTTAACATGGGATTTTTTTTATGAATGACTCACTAACCTCTATGTTTTGACACTGAGTTTTAAATTAAATTGCACAGGATGTTCATTAAACGTATGCTCTATTTCAAATGATAAGGGAAATATCGAAGTCGGACAACTAAACGACTCACCCTGTATAAATATATTTGTAAATATAAAAGGCATATAACTTAAATTGTGCGTGGAATTTTCACAATTAAGTAATAAATTTTTGATATACTGTTAATAAAGACCCGCCCTTATGTTACGACTCTTCTGTGTTGTGTTACAAATATTTTCCAATGAACAAAAATATAATGTTGCACATTGCGTCTTACGGATGTAAAATATCCGTTGTTTACGTTTCGTCAGTTACAGAAAACGGTCCGTTAAATAATCAACGAGGTTATTATTTCGAAAATAAGCTACCGATACGATCACCTTTTGTTTTCGTTTGGTTTTCGATGAAAAGCAATTTCGATGTGTGAAGACTGGCAAGTTTATTTTCGTCGCCGGGCCAAATTATACCTGAGGTTATAAATATTCAAATGTAAGGTAAATGACCACGTTTGGTATCAAAGTAAATATTTCCACACGCGATTCGAATTGAACGCCAAGCGGAAATTTTACCTCGTCGACGATGCAAATTTATTTGGAAGTTTCAACCCCCCCGTGATGAAGGTTTTCGTATTAAATGGAATGTTCAAGGCTAACACGCCCGTGTACTTTTCGTTTTAGGAGTAAATACCGCTTATATTTAAGAGTTCTCGAGGACAATTGTATCAAGAATGAATCCATAAATTTCTGATCGATTATATTTTATACAGGTGTTTACTAAACATGCGGCAAAAATTCAAGGGGTTATTCCTTAGGCTATTTTAAGATTTTTTTGCCCTACGATGATTTTCGGAAAGGTGCTTTGTTTCGAACATACAGGGCGTTAAAAGATTTTCGAAAAAAAAACTTCATTAACAAAAGTTTAATTACCAAACGAAAATACCAAACGCAATAAATTTTGAAAACATTCAAAGGCAGAAAATGACGTAACGTAACAATAGAAACGTAATCTACAACGTATGAAATCTATGATCAAACTAATGGTGTTTTCGAACTATTATCACCCTTCGAAATAAAGCGTTTTTCCGAAAATCATCCTAGGCCAAAAAATCTCAAAATAGCCTAAGGAATAAATAAATAACGTTTCGTGAACATTCTGTATAACAAATGGGAAAATCTGACTACTGTTTATAGAAATCTACTTTAACTTATAATGTTGATTACGACACATAATGAATTTCTCCACAGACATTGAAAAATCTGTCATAAACACCATGCCAACCAATGTTGTCTTCAAGTTCAGACTTAAAAGCCCTACCGACAAGCTAAAATCACTACAAAATCTTCAAAATTCCCGCAAATTACATTACAAAAAAAGCACTGAGGCCCGTATTCACCAACGTCAGTTAAATCTCTAGTTTACTAACTACCGATTAAATAAAATCTATAGATTAAAATAAACTGGCGTTTCACCATCGCATTCTCGATTTTATTTCGTTTCAGTTAGTAAATCTTCAGTTAAGTAAATATGTATACACTATCGATTAATAGGATGCGCTGAATGCTATAAACTAGTTCATTTTGGTATTCACGGCTATATTCATTACACGGGTAAAACACGGGTAAAAAAATATAAAATGAGGGAAAAACGAAATAGATATAGAAATTATTTAGAACAGGAGAAATTAGATTAATTAGAATAGTTGAAAAATATTGAAAATAAAAAAAACGATAATTCAAGTGCAAAAGAAAAAAATGCTAATTGAAATATTATAAAAAACGAATTTAATTTCATAGCCCAGACAGGCGAAAGGTACTATATGAAAATTTAAAAAACGAAGGATCATGCAGATGATAAGGTATATTTGTTATGCCTCAAAACATTGTTGCATCCGTACATATATTTATTTCAGGTCGATTTATACAAAACTGGTGGTGGAACTTACAAAATAAAATTAGATACCATCGGAGAACAGTTGTTAAATATTAAATGTCCAATATATATGACAGTGATGTCGATAATATTGTAAGTATTGCAGTCACATTAGAAATATATTATGTTTGCCACAGATTTCTTAACACACTATTTCAAATAATTTGTTCTCTTGAAGCATTGTTCTTCTTGTATCCAACAAATGAGCATCTCAGTTGGACAAAATGAAATGGGCCCTTCTACTTCCCACGACTACTCCAACTAGTATATAGAAAATAATGATCCAAATGTATCTCATGAAACTGAAGATGGCCAGTACAGTTGGAAGCTAGTTCATTGTTTAATTTGTGAACTATACGATGAACACTGGACTGTGAAATATTAAAAGTATCACTAATATTTATCTGAAAATATCATGTTGCATAAAAGTGTAATGCTACCGAAACTTGATTAATGCCAGAAATTGGATTATTTTTTCTGTTAGCAGGTTCTATATTATTACCTATGACTCTTCTCACTGATAATTTTGATAACCGAAAACGGTTGTTAAAACAGATTATTTCTTTCACGTAAAACTCGGAGACGTCTTATTAAAAGCTCTACATCTGAACTTGACTCTGTTGATTATGATGTGAAAGATGTTACTGAAGAAACAGTTAAAGCCGAGTCACTTGAAGGAGACATTTTACAGAATAATAGCTAAAATGCAAAACTGTTCACTATTTAAAATAAAACGT
>JAFFZR010020967.1:0-13129 GCA_018397195.1 Lethrus apterus | reverse complement strand
GGAAAACAAAAAATTTTGCAAATCTCAAAAAACTTCCAAATGTGATTTAGTTGCAAATATTGTTATTTAAGTAATTAAGCATCGTTTTTTATTATTTTATTGAATTAAAAGAATAAAATAAAAAATCATGGCAAACTTTCATATTTATTAGTAGAATTTTCTGGACATAGAAATTTTTCGAGAAAGATTTTCAAAATTTTTTGTTTTTAATGAAATTTCGGATTTAGTTTATTTTAACGATTCTGAACAATTTTTATTAACAAGACTTTTTGATAAAAAAATCCCTAATACGACTTCTTCAATTCTACTGTTTATTTTAAATCGTAGTAGATTTACCGTGAAGGAAAAGTAACACACCCTAAAAGTACAATTTAGTGAGGGGTGTAATAAGAAAAAAAAATTTTTTAAATCGATAATACATATAAAAAAAAAATACTGGGGTGGTGCCGTGAGACACGCTGTATATATTAATTTGATTTAAAATAAACAACGTGACGTACACTATGCAGGGGTTCTCAACTGGTCGAATAATGATAAAATTAAATAATGTACACATACATTTGTTCGTCTAAGTCTAAACTGAAATCTCACCTATTCAAATTAGAAATCTTATTACATTAACATCTAGATTGGTACTTTAACATCAAATCACCTACAGGTGTGTATCGAGTATAAATATTTAACATAAAACACGAAGAAAATATAAATTTGCAATCGTCGTTTACAGCTACGTCCGATACAATGAATGTGCGACCGACTTATGTGATTCGTTTGTTAATTAAATTAAAGTATTCCCAAGTATATTGTTACTGTTAGTTTAATTTAACAAATAACTTCAAGTAAAAATTTAAACATTAAATGTTTAAATTTTGTTGACGTGACAATAAGATGTCGAAATACTCAAATTGCACGTTCAATTTTCTGTTGTTTTATTGAGTCTAACAAAACTTGGGATATGTGTGTGAGAACATATTTGAAATCCTGAAAAATTTTACACCAGCAGAAGCGGAGAAAAGAAATGATGATAAATTAATTGGGAAGAGATGATGAAGAAAAAGAAGTGGAGCTAAGTGAGAGGAACAATTTGGAACTGTGAAACTGAGATATGAAAAAATAAAAAAACAGCTATAACAAAAGAAAGAACAAAAGAAACACGAGGTATCTGGAAGAACGGCGAAGGACGGGATAATAGCAAGGCTCAGGTGCTATGGAAAGCGCCAAATACTCGATGGGAGAAGATTATAGGAAATGTGGTTTATGTGGTAAAGGGGAACATATTTGAGATAATTATTAATTAAGACAGAGTATAAAACTGATGATAGGAAGAAGAATGTAAGAGACTTGTAAAATCTGCGAGGAAATGCATGAAGGAAGATGATGAAGCCCTACGAGTGCTAAAAAAATGAAGCATGTGAGGAAGACAGACTGCGTCCAGTTAAGTTAAGTTAGTTAAGTTAGTTAAGTGTTAAGTGAATGTTAAATAAATGTTTTTTTTATAAAATATACAAATTTTACCAATAAATTTTGACTGTAAGATTGATGACTGTTGATTGATTTAAAATCCCATAATTTTGTACTCCCAACCCAACGAATATTTTTTAAAAAGTAAAATAGGGTCTTTTTTAAAAACTTTTATTACAATAAAATCGTTCCCATTTGTTCCCTATTTTCTGTGGGGAACCTATGCACGATTCATTAAAGCCTTTACTTTACAGAAATAATATATTTATCAGATACGGTGCAAAGAATGTGATAATCGTTAATGGAAATGACAAAATGATTTATAGTTTCATGAAATCATTGGCTAAAACGCAATTAAAAGCAATGTTTCTACGCTTGAGCACATAACGGCTGTTTTATAGCTTATATCAAATACAGAATTACAAAAGATATTACAATATTGCATTTTCCAAAAACAGATGTCATAGAGAACATGTAATATAATAAAATGACTTAGGTATGCATTATACCGGAGAATGTCTCTGAAACACTAAGGCTTTTCCGAGACCATAAGGGTTTCAGAAATTTTCAAACTTTTTATCATTTATCATTCTACAAGGAAACATTTTCTTTAACTCAATAAAACGGTACTTTTATTGTTGATTATATTAACACTGACATATGAGTATATAAAAAAGTATTTTGACATGTATATTAGAATTTATATGTACTTACTCTAATAAACCGGGTCCTTCTGAATAATAATCAAGATTGTGATCGTGGTGTGGGTATCCCGGTGGTGGATGATCCGATTCAATACCATGATGCAAAGGAGGCAAGTGCGGCAGGTGATGCACGTGAGAGATATGATGTTGGTGATGGTGTAACTTTGTTGGTTGATAGTACGGACACAATTTAAACAAATGCGATAATACCGGAAACACAAACAACAAGATTTTTAATAGTAACTTTTTAGCAGCTGCCACTCCCAAGATCATCGGCAAGAAGAACAATATTTTCACAGCAATTAATTTAATCACAAGAACTATAGCGAGTAGTGCTATCAGTAGACGTTCGCTTATAAACTTCTCTGAAAAAGAAAATAAAAATTACTTACACCGATAAATGCACGAATAAATAACAAATTTAATTTTCATTTAAATGGTAATAAAATTTAATGTTTATATTGTTTTGGTCGCTATAACCTACTTGGAAGTTATTTAAAGTCTATCAATCATCAATGACAAAAGACTTATATAATTTATATTCCTGTAATGTCTAATCTTAGAAATATTTGAAACGAAAATCCAGTAATCGAGGCAATGAGAATGCTCCATTCTTAGTGCATTATTTGAAAATATTACTTTAATTATTGCTGTAGCAACATTTTACTTTAAAAAATCCGTCAAACTGTAAAATTTTACAAAAAATATTTTTTGTAGAAATCAAAACATTGATTTGATTTGATCTTCAAAAAAAAAAAAAACTAGGGCTTTGTTGCCAGAACTACTCAATATTAAGTATTAAATTAGAAAAACCTACTTTTAAAAAATCTGGCAAATGATTGCTGTACCCTGAATATGGAATTCATTTTTCTTTCAAAATTCATTATTCATAATTCATTTTTAAATAACGATTTCAGCGTTTTCTTTGATTGGAAATTTTTCAATTCTAGAAGCATATTTACATCAACGTCACTAGGAACAATCTCAAAAGGATTTTTAATAAAACGAATGATTTTTCATTGTTAAAAATGTAATTTTCTCAATACAATTTTGAAGAGAAAATTTAAATTTAGTCGACATAGTTTTCCACAAATAATCACAGCAATGAATGTGTGAAAAAATATTTTGTTGGAACATTTTTTTTAAGTTTTTAAGTTAAAAATCGTATGCTCTAAACTTCTAAAGTTATTTTTTTATAACAAAAATTGTTAGATGTATTTTGGATGTATTTTATATATGATTAGTAGGTAGTAATATTTTAAAAGCATCTGCGGGCTGGATCTGGCCCGCGGGCCTTAGTTTGGAAATCCCTGACACAGACCATCAGTGATTAAATACTTTACAATTAGGGAAAATAATTTGGTTAGTGTTAATAGAAAAATCACAAAGATAAAGAAATATGTTCACAAATAAATCTTGAGAGCTAGGCATGTTTCCCTTCAATTTGCATCATAATAGAAACCTATTTACACCTTCAACTGCGTCCGATTATATAAATGTTATCTTAGCTTCCGTGCCACATTTCCATATCTAAAAAGCATTATGTAGAAAAAAAAGTCAAGCAATTTCAATCAAATAATTTCGCGCAGAAAAAAAGGGAAATTTTAAAATTTACTCTAGATTTAGTATTTTCTCTATTTATTTATTATTTGTCAACTTAAGGTAGTTTATTAAAAAAAAAATCTGATGATGATGTACATAAACATAAACATAGGTAAACATAGTTTCAAAAAAGGTCGCTTAGAGTCCAATTTTCGGGCCATTTGAAAAATCAACTTATTGATTTATGAAAGAGTACCTCAATAATATTGAACATTTAGATATATGGATAGCGACAATCAGTATTTTTCTGTTCACATACATTTTCCCACAGTTTTAATTTAACGCTTCCATTCTTTTTCCAATTTCAACCTGTCCATAGCAGCTTAAAAAATTTCTGTATTTTTTTTTGTTCAATAGTAACGACATGTTCCTTAACTTACACATCAAAATCATTCTATTATTTTTTTCTTCTGTCTTTTTTTTAAATTCTCTAACATATTTTAGGTTTTTGTCAATATTTAATACAATATAGTTCATCTACTTCTTTTCAATTGTTCTCTACTTTAATTCTCTCATTTTTCGAAGTATTCCAAAATAATAAGTGACACTTGCGGCTTTATCTTTCACCCTAGTGTGAATTTTATTTTCATTTTTTTTGTAATTTATTCAACCTTCTGCTATCTCATCAGCCTTCGTTTTCATCACTGAGTTTGATATTTGGTTTCATGACAGATATTCTTTTTTTTAGATATTTATCTGGAAAAGGTTGTTCCAAATGTTTTTTTTTGTACCCATAGTATGGATCTTTCTCAGTATTTAGTTAAGGGAAACAATATCATGGCGTGAAGGCGTTATTCCATATTTCGTTATATTAGGGTTGATGTAAGAATTTTCTATTTGGATGTTATTCTCGCTAACCATATGTTGGTGTTTGACATTTGTTGTCTTAAATGGATATTGCAATGTGGCAAATCCATGTATCTTTCTATGTTGTTTGAGCTGAAGAGTTGTAGGGTATTCTATTCCATTCATTTCTTTGTGGAATAGTTTACTGTATTATTTTTTACGAAGGTTTTCATTTGCTTATTGCACAAGACTGTGTCTTCCACATCTCTACTTTTGTTTTGGAATATACAATCTTTCTGCAAATGCATTTCTGTTTAATATTCTATAATTTGTGGAGTGTTCAAATTGGCATATTTATTATGTACAGTTCTGTTTGTGTTTGTAAGGATGGCTCGCCAATTCTGAAAACATTTTCCAAATCGTCGATTTATTAAATTCTGAAACATGAGGTCTCCTTAATATCTTCAATTTCTGCCCCATTAGCAAAAGACCTAACTTCAAATTTTATATCCGTTCCCTTAAATCTTAAATCTTCCAAAAAACTAGGTAGTAGTTTGGTCTATATGAGCAATAGACTGATATGCTCAAACACGAATGACAGTAAAACATAAAAGGCTCAAAAAAGAGAAGAAAAGCGGCGGAGAATGACTAGACCAGGTTATATCGAATAGCTTTACAACACTTAGATAGACGATGAGGAAATATGAGTATGAGTGGACATATTAAGGAAGAGATCATAAAGTGCTTTAAGGCGACTTTTAAATACATGTTGCTACTGGAAGAGAAATTTACAAGTGGATGCAGGTATGAGAGCAATAAATAGTGATGCAAGTCAGAAAACTGGTAGGAAGGTGCCTGTGATGGATAGCTTAGTATGGAACAAAGATGGAAAAAGTGTGCTATATATGAAAGAACGTAATCTGAATTTCATATTTAATTTTGCCTTGAGAAGTTTATGTATACAAAAGCTTAAAAGTAGGAGGAGAGGTTGTGCTGGGAGTTATTGGATGACGGAAGGCAAGAAATGACTATGGAAAAGGGTAAAACCTAATGGGAACTGGAGAAAATACCTCCGCAAATCAGGAAACGGTTGGGCTGATGGAATAGATCAAGGAATGGCTGAAATATGAGAACGCGTCTTTATAGTCTAATTTTGAGATATTGCTTGGTATTATGAAAATTAAAAAGAGACATATCTTCTGCAATATTCAAATGTATTGAAGTTGGTGTGTTGAAAAAACATGGATGCTGCAAATGAAAATGCCATAAGCCAACAGTAGATTGAAGATGATCTGTACGGAAAGCCTACAAGCAACACGATTCAAGCCTAAAGTAATTACATATAAATTTGATTATGATTTTAAAGCATATTAAATCATGAACCTAAACAGTCAAGACTACACTTACTGATTTTTTTGAAAAATATTCTGCCTTGACTAGGCACCACATCTAATTTGAAAAGAGCACCATCGCCATCAATTGTTCTTGGGGAGATTTTCAGGGACGCGCCTTCGAAAAATAGTTCTGGTAACTTGAAATCAATGTCGTGTGTCATCATGAATTTAACTGCTTTGTTATGTAAAGCATTTGACACTTCTTCGAACGGACTAGTTCTTGCAACATCTTCTTTATCGCCGATACCGTTATCAATATCATCATAATTTACCTTATTTTTGCTAAACGTAATACTATCAATGACTTTAAAATCATGAGGATATTCCAGCAAATCTTTGAAGTAATCGAAAACATTCTTTTGGACACACGATATCGATGGATTTTTACAGTTCCTCAGCAAACCGGTCCACAGTGAATTGCCCTCCGCCAGTTTCACGTACGAATCTGGAATCTCGTTAATTGTCTGGTTTGATTCGGCATGGACCGCGCGTACAATTAAACAAAATAAAAACCCCAACCGAAGACGCCAAAGAGACATGTTTCGGTAAAATCAAATAATTCACGAATTAGCACAACACTTTCATTTGTTATCACTCACACGAACTGTCACAGAATATCTCAAACTGGATCACGTTAATGAGGACATACTTTGACGCACTCTCTTCGACAAACACAGCGCGAATACATGGAAGAAGTCTGGTCATCAACTTATCATTTACCGACACACTTTCGGTAACAGCTCCCCTCTTTTCGAACTACTAAGCGTCAGAGGATAGTGAATATTTAAATAATTAGGTGCGTGTTTTCTGTAATTATGAATAAATGCAGTCATTAGTATTTGGAGAAATTAAATGGGATAAGTTTAAGGATCACTGTCAAGTTCACACGGGGATAGATGTGACGCAAACGCTCTCATTGCAATGTCTAGTGCAGCTTGACTAGGTTACTTAACGGTTTAATCGATGGTCACTTTCTATATTAAAAATAGCTTACCAAATATACATTGGGCTTGATCTTTAAATTGTTGTTTTTTGTACATCTCAGTTCCGATATCAAAAATATTTACATTTATGTAAAAATTTTAATGCAATATATGTTTTATATATACCAATAAAATAAATAAATTCGACAAAAAGTTAATTTGTAAATTTGTGAGAAATTTTTTTTTTTAAATTTTATTTGCAGCCAATTTTAACAGAAATTTGAAGAGGAAATTGAAAGTTAATTTTCGAAATTAACATGAAATCTGTTAAAAGTTAGATAAAATTCTGTTGATTATAATTAATGATTACAAAGAAAACCGTAATTTGTGCGGTAGAAATTGCAGGAGGAAAGAAGAGGATTGAAAAATGATGTTTGGCAAAGACGAATTCTGAGTGAGTTTTTTTTCCTTTCCGTTTTTGAATCTTTGACGTCTGATAACTTGTTTTCGCCCATTTTTTGCTGTTGTCGGTCTTATTTCTCATTTCTTCCAACAATTTGCCTATTTTTTTCTTTTTTAATTATATTATTGCATTCATTTAATACGCGGTCTGTCTCTTTCATTTTAATTGATAAAATCAGAAATCTACAAGTATGATAGGAACTAAAATTATCCTAGTCGACCACAACACTTATCTTTATTTGGGGGGGGGGGGACATTTTGTTGAATCAACAGAAATATGTATTCTTCATTTAACGATACGTTCTCCTGAACTCCGAAGTGTTGGTAATGAGATCAGGTAAAGTGAGAGCTGTAGGAAGATTCAAGTAAGAGAATCTATTTGCCGTTATGTGCAAAGCCATTTGAGTCTAGTTTGTCTGGTTTTCTTGTATATTTCTATCCAACTCTACCTATCTTTTGCCAGTTCCCTTTCTTCTTTCCAATTGACTTCTCTTTTTTGTAGGTGATGTTTGATTTCTTCTTCCCATGTTTTTCTTGGTCTTCCTTTTTCTTTTTTGTCTGGTTGTTTTTTTTTATATCACATCCTTGGGATGTGGCCAAACCATACTAGTTTTTTCTCTTCAATTCTTTCAGTTATTGGATTAATTTTCAGTTGGTTTCTAATGTTTTCGTTTTTCATTGTGTATTTCCTGGTTTTGTTTGTTATTTGTCTTAGAAATGTCATGTCACTTGGCTTCTTATCCTGTTGTTCAGTTTCCAAATTTCTTCGCCATATGTTATGACAGGCTACAGCTACAGCTAGTTTCTTATACACGTCTGTTTCAACTTTCTCTCTTTCTCTGGTACTTCCTTCTTTGACAACAATGTTGTTTTTATTGCTTTGAACAGTTTTCCAGCTGCTTCTGTTCTTTCGTTAATTTCATTTTCTATCTTGTTTTCTTAGTTGATTAACACTCCTAACTATTTGCTGTGTTCTACTTGTTCTATGGCGGTTCGGTTCGGTTTAACATTTATTTGCTGTTTTTCTTTAGATATAATCATTGTTTTAGTTTTGTTTACGATATTTTTATAATTTGTCCAATTTAGGTTTTTTATTTGTAGTTCGTTAAAGTCTTTTTCTATCTTCTTGGTATCTTTTCCTTTTTGCACATCTTTTAATTTGTAACATTTTATCTTTTTTTACTTCTTTTCACATGCGTTTTTTGTGTCTTCTTTCTTTGTGTTTTCTTTCTAATTTTTATTGGGATCTTTTCCTTGTTTGCATATCTTTTAACTTGTAACTTTTTATCTTTTATTTTTTTGCTTCATTTCATATGCGTTTTTGTGTTTTCTTTCTGTAGTTTTAGTTTGGCCTTAAGTAAGTAATGGTAGTTGCTGATTTCAGGACTCTTACATCTTTAATTTTCCTTATGGCTGTTTATCCACTAAGAATTTTTAATTTTTGACCTTTGCTTTTCCTTTCCCAAGTTATCTTATTTCTTTGAATTTTGTATTTGAAATCGACAACTGGTAATACCCAGTTGTCGATTTCTACACATTTCTATTATTTTTTTGCCATTATCTTTCTTTTCCCACGTATTCGTCTACTCCTACTACTCCTACTACTCCTACTACCTATTCGTCTATAGCATTCCCTAGTTTTTCAAAAAAAAAAAAATCTCTTTTTCTTGTTTGTCGTCTACATTCGGTCCATATGCTGTTATTACTTGACTAGCAATATTCTTTCAGTTATGTATTTTATTTCCCCCATTGAGGTTATGTTTCTGTTTTTAACTATTAACCGTATTTTTTATGCTTCTAACGTTCTTTGTTGCTATGTTTATCATTTTTATTTCTTCATAATTTTTATTCCCTTTTCTGTTTCATTTCCCCATTTTTATCATCTTGTTATTCCTTTTTTTATTTTCTGTCTTTCGGTTTCTTTTTCTACCTATTCTACTTCTGTCCTTTTCCTTAGCCTGTCCCGCCATCTGTCATTCTTTCTTATTTAACAGTTTTTAGAGAATACTTGAAAGGGGAAAATGTTGCTGGATTGCAGAGAATGATTGCGAGTTTAAGGTATGGCAGGGAAGAAAAGAACAATTGTATGAAAGAAGAAGATTCAAAGTTATGATAAGTGGAGAAGCGAAAGATAAGTAGGTACATACACTGATCCAGTGAATGCAAGGAGTTACCATAGACGTCGGAAGAAGAAGGAGAGCAAGATAGATAAGTTGATAACAACAAAACTACGAGTGGTGTAATTTAAAAATTTCTTTATGAACAAATTAAAAATGGAAGAAAATGTATACTAAAAATTTTCGTTTGGGATTAAACATCACACCATATTAAACAAGTCTAGAAAATCTAGTTTTCTAAATCGTTCATTTCTTGAAATGATAGTGAAAACGGGTTTATATTGCATACGTATTAAATGACGGAGACTGTAAAATAAATAAATAATAAATATTGCAACTGAGATACGGATTAATCATAAATTGATGTATACTCTAACAAAGTATTTTAAAAATTCTCCACATTTTAGTATTACAAATTTTTGAATAGAAAATCACAATAAATATGTCGTATTATTATTGAAATTGAAATATTATTATTAATACATTATTTTTTTTTTTTGAATAGAAAAGGTATGTTGTAGATAAAATTTTCCATAGTCTTAAGCCTACTTTTAGAGAAGAAGGTTTTATAAAAAAAATTTTGTGATGTCATAACTTAAATTACGACATAGAATTCATAAAACGTTTTTCTTGAATATTAATTAATTATCTATAAAAATAATTGATATTGCTTTTTTTTATAGAACCAATAAACGAACGGTGCGGAAATTTTCCGATGTTCTTCGAATCGATAAATTCTATATATGCACCTGTATATGTCCCCAATTTTTGTCATGAATAAATATGTAGTAGTTACTATTATTGCCATTATTGGTATATAGAGCATTACACGACATCCGAATACAAAGCTGTCAGTTGCGTATAATGTGCCATTATTGTTAATAAAGAATAATGTACGTTAAAAATTATATAATTGCAGATAGTAAATACGGAATTAAACGGTGTGACGAGACATGTTATGGCGCGAGGAAATTGTCATAATACTTATAAAGTATTTGTCTTGTATAATATTTGTGTTGATGATTTTTTTTTCTTCATTTTAAATTTTAACCACGTTTCGCTAAATGATTGGTCTATAAATTGAACACAGAATTTATCTTTTTTTTTATTTTGATTCAAATTGATTATTTTAAACATGGCAATAATATTTTAATTTTTTTAAAATTGTTATTAGTTTTCGTATAGAATAAGTTTTGCTCTAACTTATTTATGGAAGACATACTTATTGTTACAATATTATTTAAACAAATAAATAGTAGTTCTTGTTCTCATTTATATAATCGAACAATTTTGCACTTTCTAATAAATAATATATCATTTTCAATTGAAATGATATTTTAGAAGCGTGATAATAAATACTTTGACATATTACTGGCACATTCAATTGTATAATAAGCTTAAATAAATACAGCTATTAATACGGTGTTTTTATTCATGTATCATTCAATGAAATTAATTTACCATATCTAATATGCTTGAGCGCCCTGTACAGAATTATTAGTGCTTTCACATTTATATTTATTCTGTATTATAAAGCGGAAGGAAGAACGCGACAAAACAAAGATCTCTTACTGAAATGGTTTGAAAATTGGCATATAACAATTTGAAATTATTTTACATATTTTAGACTCACATCACCGCCACTGCATTTTTGAGCTTTATTTTTCTCTTGTTTACGGTAATGGATTCCAGAAGCTTAAGAAGATGCCGATCCGGACTTGACTAAGAATGAGACACAATAAAACTAAAATACCAGGATATTAGAAGTATTATTTCATTCTGACAAGTTCACAAATGGACGGGCTAAGAAGCCCTCAATATTAAAGCACGGAGATAACAAATATCTTTTTGAGAAAGAAGTGGGTTTAAGGCAGAATTTTGAATGGAAGAGAGGAAATACGCTAGACAATTCAGAAATAAAAGTGTTAAGTAATAATGCTACAAGAAAGATGGCAAAGAAAGATATTAGACGCAAAAAGAAATCATCAGAATGAAAACTGATAGAGACAATAGAAAATCAAGATGTCAACAATAATTAATCTGAGGAACAAAAAAGAGTGTATGAGAAAATGTTTTACATCAAAAACTGATTTTCTCTCTCTAGATTAATTAAGCAAAGCAATAAAGAACTTTTGATAAATCTCATGGTTGTTATGAAATGAGTGATTTATACGAAGACTGTTCAATAGAAACACGTTTAGATACTGTAAGATTTTTTATTCAACGAATTCAAAAGAAGTCTCCATTAACATTAAGGCACGAGTCCCACTATTGCACTAATCAATAGATTCCAGTTTTCTCACATTTTCATCTGGTGTAGCAACAGGTCCAGATCTTTAGTGCATTCTCTATTTTGTCGAAATTTTCTGCACCATTCAACCACTGCCGTTTGAGAATATTTGTAGTCACCACTACCACCAGTTTTCCTATAAATTTACATTGGCTGACGCCCATCAGAGGCCAAAAACTGAATAACGCCATGCAGATTATCTTTGGACAGATGTTCTATCATAGATGCCATTTTCCAACTCAGTCAGAATGCTTAAAAAAAGCCAATTGCAAATGTTTTTGACAGATGCGTAAACGTAAACAAACAATAAACATCAGTTCCGTTGCCATGGCGATGAAGTCATGGCTACGCAGAACAAATGTGTTTCTATTGATCAATTCTCCCGTAATTGAATCATATTTATTTATTTATTTTTTAATTTATTAAACTTTCTAATTTATATATTTATTATACAGTGCGGACAAAAAGTAAGGAATATTTAAAATAAAAACGAACTCAACCGGTTTTTTAAAAAACGCTGAAACAGGTCGATTTTTGATTTCAAAAATACACATTAATATGTGCGATTCATCTTCCGACATGCATTTGTTTTGTAGTTATGACGTCATCACAAAAAAAAAATAAATGACAACATAGATTTTTTTGTGGAATCCGATAGTGATTTTTCTACCCTTTATGACCGTGCAAAAAAATCACAAGGTTGCACTAAAAAAATTCTGAGAAAAATCGCTCTGAAAATTTAATGTTGATATTTTTTATTTTATTTTATTTAACCCTTTCTGTTCTGCCACCTCAACAGGTCGAACCCAATTACATAGTATGGTCTTTGGGTTGCGGCCACGACCGACTTACAATTATCCTAGATAACAATTAATTGCTTTTTGAAGTACCTACCTTTCGTTGTTATCTTACAACCTTTGTAAAACAGAAACACACACTCAACATCGACAAAAAGTAAACGTATGGGCATGAATAGTACATAATAGAATTCTAGGTCCTTTCTTCTTTGAGGGAAATCTTAACGGAGAAAGATATTTAGAGTTTCGCCAAAATGATCTAATTCCAGCACTGTCTGTACTTTACCCAAACGAAGACGATCCTGATATCCCAAATGATACTCTTTGGTATCAACACGATGGCGCACCGCCACATTATACGCTTCCTGTTCGTAATTTTCTGCACACTGTTTTTCCAGAAAGGTGGATCGGTAGACGAGGGCCGATAGAATGGCCACCAAGATCTCCTGACCTGACACCCCTAGACTATTTTTTATGGGGTTACTTAAAGTCAAAAGTTTACAAAACAAAACCAGAAAATTTAGAAGTATTGAAGCAGCGTATTCAAGCAGAAATTCGTAAAATAGAACAAATTGTTATTAATAACGTCTTGG
>JAFFZR010020963.1:0-13843 GCA_018397195.1 Lethrus apterus | reverse complement strand
AGAAATTTTGTAAAAGAATATATTAGACACATTTGTTATTTCTTGTCGTGTCCATTTTCTTTAAACATAGATCAGTTATTATTGTTATTATTATTATTAAAAATAAATGTAATTACTTATTCTCGCCATCTTTTCATTTAATTGCAGTTTTGAGTATTCCAATTATGGATAAATAAATTGTTCGATAACAATTGAAACGCTACACTTTTCAATAAAATATCGTTAAGGTGTAATGGATAATGATTTTGATTAATGACTTTTTCGTTTTAAAATATGCACAAACCTTAATCAAGGATGACCTTTTTCGGAAACCAGTAAAGAGAAACTTTTCCTTTTGCTTATTTTGTTAATATTTTTATAATACATACATGGATACGTGCCCCATTCATAAAATTGGCCTGTATGTGAGTAAAAATGATCATTATAATGATTATTTTTAAAGTTAGAGCTAAACAATATTTTCTGTGTCACTTATTTGAAGATCTGAATTCCATTCAATTCTATTCAACGTTTTTAAAGACTAAGCTTACGAAGTCAACGATTCTCAAAGTTGAAGATTTAAGGTGGATCGCTTTTTGGTATAAAGACATTTTTGCATATTTTTTTAAAACTCTACGATCACTGCCTGTTAGAAATATGCAACGTCTCAGAGTGCAAGCATCGACATTTTTTTATGTTTTTAGAATTTTATCATGAGACTTATGATTATGACATTTTTCTTAAAAAATGATGAAATTATTCTCTTTATATTGTTGCTTATTCTGTTTACAAATTATGTAAATTTTTTGAAAATTCATTTACAGATCCCCCCACTTATCGCACCGCGTCACCCGCCTACAATCATTTGCATGAGAAAAAATTTCGCCCACCTTTAATTTAGCATTTTTTACATACCTAAATGCAATTATTTTTGCGATCCATTTGAAGAATCCGTATGCAATAAATTAAGCTAAGAGTTTTTGTCGGTTTTCTAAAAGATATGGTCAATCAAAGTTTTAATTATAAAATTGCATTAGCTACGTCAGTGGTGTCAAACTCACATTCATGAACATGGATCACCAAATACAGTTTTAGAGAGCCTTAGAATTCAAGAGACATTTTTTTTGTAATGTGAGTTAGGTTCGCTCCGTGACTGAAATTCAAAAAAGTAGATATGTGAGTTGGGTTCGCTCCGTAATTGAAATCAAATTTAATAACTTACACAATGTTTTAAAAAAAGTACCTTTTTAAATTAACCCTTCCTTCCGTGCGGGGTATTTCAGTTACCCCAAGAGCAAATTTTTTTAAATATTTTCTTAAATAATATATTCACAGTAATTTCCTTTTATGTAAGCCATCAACAGTCATTAATATTTCAATACAGCATATTGAATTAATTTATTGTTTTGTAATACGTTTTTTTTATACTTTTCTAATGGTGGGACGGTCTTTCTATTTCCAATTGTATCTCTTGAGCAAGTTAAATTTTACATATAACGTAATTTTTCTATTGTCTAAACATGTCTGCTCTAAAGGCATACATAATTTTCATTCAAAAAAATCCAGATGTATGTAAAGACAGAGGTTATCGTAGAAAGTTTCCTCAAAAATTAGTACGAGAAATTGCGCTGCCTAATGTACAACATAGGAATATGAATATAATACATTTTTTCATAAAACAGTAAAATATGCTATTGACTAGTTTTTGCAAAAAAAAAGTGGCGAACGACCAGAGGAACTCTACCTGTAAATGTTCCTCAAAGAGCTATAAGTTCAAGATGCATAATTTGCCCTAGCAAACATGACCGAAAGTCTAGAATATCATGTCAGGCATGCGTAAAAACAATCTGCCACTTACATACAGTGTGGTGATAAAGTTTGGAACAAAATGCTTAAAATCGTTCTATAATGTTTTTAAGAAAATCGCTCGGACAGGTCAATTTTTGTTTTTGAAATGCCGTCTTTTGACGTTAATTTTTTTGGAATGACGTCATTTGTTTTTGCACAATGACGTCATCAAATTTTTTTTTAAATGACAACCCCCACTTTTTTCTTCTGTTTTTAATAGACCTTCGTACTACCTAAACGGTGATGTAAAAAAATTGGTACCTTACATAACAATTTTTTTGAATAAATGACACATTTAAATTTTTTCTCTCACTACTTAAACATCAAGGAGGTCTATCAAAAGCAAAAGAAAAAAACAAGAGGTGTCATTTAAAAAAATCGATAATGACGTCATTGCACCTTAAAGCTTCACTCTTCGTCTTAGATACATAAATTACTGTTATTTGCTTTAATTTAGAATGTTTACGATTATTATTTTTACTAAATTACAACCACTGACGATCTGAAGTAAATGTGTCATTTATTCAAAAAAATTGTTATGTGAGGTATGTACCAATTTTTTTACATCACCGTTTAAGTAGTAAGGTCTATTAAAAACCGAAGAAAAAAGTGGGGGTTGTCATTTAAAAAAAATTATGATGACGTCATTGTGCAAAAACAAATGACGTCATTCCAAAAAAATTAACGTCTGAAGACGGCATTTTAAAAACAAAAATTGACCTGTCCGAGCGATTTTCTTAAAAACATTATAAAACGCTTTTATGAATTTTGTTCCAAACTTTATCACGATACTGTATAACAAAAGCAAAAGCAAATATTTGAACGTAGAGCAAATTTCGAAAAAAAATCCGAAACAACATTTGCACAAACCTAAATCTAAATTGAATTATTAACTGAGCCCAATTCTATTGTAGATTAAGTTTATTTAATTTCATAGAATTTTTAGATTGCACGGTAAATAAAAAAATAATAATAAATAAATAAAATAAATTATAAATTAATTAATTTCATAATAGATTGAAATTGTTGTTCATTTGCCTTAAAGATGCCCAAACCTCATCCAAAATCGTACCCTGACAATAAATTATGACAATAAATGAAACATTATGACAGTTTCAAATCCAACTATATTTTTATTCTAAAGAATTCGTAATGCAAATATAAACTTGTTTCGTTTATCCGTGAATGCGATCCGTACGTAATTAGACGTCTTGGTTAATAGATGACGGGCGTCGGTCGCGGATAAAGTTAAACCGGAAGTAGTCGCAAGTGTCAGTCCGTTCCACGTCAAATACGATAAGATCTTCGGCCGAGTAAAAAGTTTTTTAATATGCAGCCTTGCGAGTGAACGAGAATCGCTTTTAACGAAATAATTGCACGTTAATCGGAACGTTACGCTAATTTGAAATTTTCTTAACGTTTTTACGACGACTTTCACACAATTCCTTGCGTATCGAAGTTGTAAATACTCAAACGTGCATTTGAAGTTTTCTTATTGAAATTCCATTCCAAGAAAGTTTTCCAGTATGACTGATGGTATGTTCAAAAAAAAATATTCCCATAAAGTAAATTTGTTAATAGAAATAGACAAATTATATAAAAAAATGTCAAATTTTAAATAATAATAATAATAATAATAATGTTTTTTTATATTTTCTTTTAAAATCATGAAAAATCGTTTTATCACTGAAATTTTGATTAGGATTTATAATGAATATATTTAGTGTGATTAAAAAAAGTATTGAATGCGTGTTATTCTTATGCGTGTTGGTGCGTTGCGTGTTAGAAACTCGATAGGATGTCCAAAGAAAAACTAATCAGTTTGTCATATCGTTAACATTCGTACTCCATTGACCACAGCGATAACGTAAAACATTTCACGCACTGATCTTAATCTTTTGTTTTTTTTTTCATCTCATTACAAATAATATTGATTTTAATGTTTGACAGACAAATGAAGATTGTTTTAAAATGATTTCGAAAACTATTTGGTAGTTTGCAGTTTTCTTTCATTTAGTGTTAAAATGCAGTCGCTTTCCATCTGTATGTAGCCTGACATAAGGAATTTGTGAATTTTTAAACCAAAAAGAATGTAATGTGATGTGAATAATTTGACTTGAATGTTACTATATATGTAATCTATTACATAAATATTATTATTATTATTATCAAAATAATTCCTCTATGCTATGCATTTTTTGAAGTTTCTAGGAATTTCATCGCAATATTTAGGAAAAATGCTATTGCTTATGACTAAAATTTCAATCTACAAAAGTAATTTTTTTTCAGTATATTTATGATAGAACAGTTATTTAATTGTTTTTTAAATAAAAAAATATATTTAATTACCCATGTTTGGTAGAAATCTATTACGGTCTTCAAAAACACTAACAGCTTCTGAAAATAAGAGGAGAGAATTAATTGTTTATTATTTTTCTTTAATTTTAATTTTTAATTAAAAATATTAACTAAATATTCGTGCTTTACCAGTTGGAATCGATATCCTTCTTCACGATGAATTTTTAAATCGCGCGACGCGTCGATTTCAATTCGAAAAATTTAATGAGGACGATGTTTCAATACACAGTTGGTTGAGTAAAACGAGATGAGTCTCGCCCGTCATGTTGTGGTCCGTCATCTATAATTACCGGTGTAGCGTGTAGTTAACACCGAGCTGTCACAACAGATTAATGAATGTCTCCCTAGACCATTACGAGTCGCAGGGACGGACACCATATTATATTCTATTAATATTTTATTTTTGGTATTAATTTTAACTTTTAATTAATTAAACATTGAAATATTATTAAATCATTAGGATTATAATACTTTTAATTGGTTGAATTTAAATATAACAAATTGGTTCAAACTTTTTCAAACTTAAAAAAAAAGAAATTTTTAAGCTGGGAAATAAACATGGATTATTGTATGCATTTCCAGTGAATTTCAAACGATTTTATTTCTTCCGAGGAAGAATGAATAAATATATTTCTACCGGTCTTCCAGCTTATTTCCGAATATTTTTACAATAAGATAATAATAATAATAATAATAATAATATGAAAAGTTTACAAATATATAATTGAAGAGACCGCTGTTTTTGCTGAAAAAGATGTAAAAAAGGACGGAGAAAGAGGGAACAAGTATTAAATGAAAGAAGAAATAGAAAAATATTTAAAAAATCTTGATAAATACACTCATGGTAACTTTAAATGGAAAACAATTTAAGATGTTAGATGATGATATATTTTCAACATTGCGTTGAACAGTTTGCAACATAACTGCATTTTAGCAAAGCTCCATCCTACGCACATAATATGTATCAATTTTTCCACATTTAAAATTTTTAAATAATTTTCTGTTATTAAACGAAAAAAATCTTTGTTTCGCATTAAAATGTCGCATTCCAACGAAATATTTCAAAACATCGCCCGTCTAGACGATTAAAAATTTGTTATTTCTACACAAATGTCATCTGATATACTCGTTCGTACATTTCGAGTATCGCTATCGTTCTACCTGTTTTAGTGACAGGTCGACCGATCGTGTTAAATTGCTCCAATGAACAGATCATTTCCATTAATAAGATAAAACGAAAGGCCAAGTCGCCACGTCGAAGATTGTACCTCAAATTAGATAATTTTCTTCATTAGTCTGTCGACGACCAAGTCAAAGTTAAAACCGTTCAGAAACATACAAGGACCGACAAGAAAATTTTGCTGCAACAAAACATTTATTTAAACTGAGTTTATGGTTTGATTATGCCATCAAAAAGTTGAAACTGCCTTGATATTAACTACATTTTATTATTATTATTAATATATATTAATAATTATGTACCTACAGTGGACGCCATTTAATTCTAATTTAATTTAATTTATTTGTTCAATAATTTTTATTCGTAGAATATTCATTCATTGTTTTTAGAATTAATTTATCAAAATTTACAATCTAAAACAAGTTTACATCGTTCAATTTCTAAATGAGCAATATTATCTTTATTACTGTTACAAATGGTGGCTTCCATATTACGTGCAATAAATTATCCCTATCAAAGCAATAGACATATTTTTCGATAACGTTCTTTACCATTTTTATTCGCATTATCGGCCATTGCCAATGGTGGATTATGTAGTTTTGGGCGTGGATTTAAAATGACAACTTTTACAATAAAATTCTGATCCAAAATGTTTGTTGATATACGACAAAGGCGATAAGATTATTACGTTTAATTTGCAAGTGAAGTTGGAGTGAGTGATGAAAACGAAATTAAAAAATTTTTGGTTCTCTTTCCGTTGACAATTATGTATTAATAAATAATGAATAAAATAATAAATTAAATAAAAAATGTTATTACATAGCTTTTGGTTAACAAATAACAGAAAAAATTAATGAATACCTTAATAAATACATTTTAAAGAATGATCTGATTTAAGTATAAAGCCATGTTTCCTGCTGGGCGATTTAAAGTTGAAGTGTCGGCAATGCTTTTACTGCTTTTATTGGTTGTTTGTTTCATTTAATATTTTAAGCCTGTAGCTGTTATTGTCTTACAGAACTGTAACAAAAATCTCCGACAACGACAACGATAATCGTCTTGCATGAAACGAGGTTGAAATATAATAGAATTTATATTTATGAAATGAGAATTCTTTACAGTTTACAATTTTGTTTTAAAATAAAATAAAATGGTACAAAAGATTTTGGAATGATCTATTTTTTTTTGTTTTCTTCATTGTTGTAATTTTTTAGCCGAAGAACGAAGAAGAAATTGTAATGACAAATTTTACATTTTATAAAAGAATTTATAATGAATGTCAAATTGTTGGTTGTTACTGGGAGAATAAAAAGAAAAATATAATTAAAAGTATTTATATAAATGTGAAGACAAGAAATGGATTCGATAAGAAAAATATGATCAAAAAAATATGCAATGAAAACCTCTCACACCAATAGGTGGAGCTGGGGCATCACCCCTGATGATCATTTTAATTCTGACTTTTACCACATCTTTTCGGACAACTTTTAAAACAACCCATTCGTTTTAAGCAATTTCTGCTTCATTTAATCATTCACATATTTTTACTTTTCAAAACGACTTACCTAAAATGAAATGAAATAAATGAATAAATTTTAAACGTTTTCTTGTATGATAGGAAATATGGTTGATTATATTGGTTACACAGAATATTAAAAGCAAGAAATGTGATTTTTTTTTATTTTCATTCATATTTCTGCTTTATTTGTTATAAATTTCAACACATAACTTGTTATCTTTAAGTATTTACGAAATTACTGAAAAACAGAAAAAAATAATAAGATTTTATTTTCAATTAAAATATTTAAAATATAGAACAGGAACAAGTTCTAAAAAAAATTGACAACGAGGGCTAAATATATTGCTGTGAATTGCAATTATTTATTTTTTTAGCGATTTTTAATCATTATCTTTTTCTTTACACAATAATTGATTTAATAAATTTTGTGGCAAGTTGAAGAAGAAAAGAAATAAATTTGTTTCAAGTTTAAGAAGGCTGTAAAGATTTAGAAAAGGAACTAAATGAAATGAAACCGATCAAAAAATGAAGGATTCTTATCATTTTAATTTATCTTGCGTTTTACATAATTTTTAGCTCATTAATTTGTTAATTTTTGAAAATCATTCAATTTTCAGGGAAAACTGAAAAAAAAAAAAATCTTAAGGGTATAAAAGATTTTTATGAAAAATGGGACGACAAGAATAAGTTATTTAAATATTTTAATTTTTTTCTTTGAGATTATTTTGGCACTTTGTAGAACAAATTTTCTTCTTATGTTCCTTTAATTTCTTATACAAATTTATTTATTCGAAATTGTTATACAGCGTATTCAAGAAGTGGTTCAATCAAAATTTTTAGAAAATTTCATTGCTTAATGAACAAGAAATGTAATAAATTTTAACCTTTAAAATTGTGGTAAACAAGAACTAAATGACAAGGTAAACTTTTCAATTTAACTTAATTAAAAATTAATTTCCTTTTTAAAGACGTTTTATTTAGTTTAGTATTAAAACCTTTCGAAATAAGTACCAATATTTCGAATTTTATAGGTCATTGCTTTTCCATTATACGAAATTATACGAAAGGGAAGATAATAGACGTATGCATATCATAATAACATTTTTTCCGCAAAAATCAATTTTAATCTCTAAAGAGCATCCACTCCACTGGCGTTTGATAGTGCGCATCGGCCCGTATGATGAGGTAATATAGAAATGAACAAACACAGCTGATCGAAAAGTCAACAGGGTAGGTAACTTGTTGACAGAGGGCACTCTCTCGCTTTATAAGCTCTTGCATCATCTGCCATATACTTAAACGATGTAATCCTAAAAGCCACTCGAAGCTTTCGCATATATTGAAATTTCATTATTTCAAATCGAATGTTTGTCGACTTTCAATTTTAGTTTTTTTTTTTGCTGAGTAATCATTCGCTATGATATTTAAATACACCGCCGTACTATTGGCCACATCGTATAATAAAATACACATGTTCTTATTTTTAATAAGGTCTATGGAAAGCTTTTAGTCGTGAGGTCGTTATCAGTTCGCGTGGATCGGAACCCGCCTAGATTTCATCGAAGTGGCCTTTCAAATTTGACATCGGCCACATGTATATGGCTCATTTTTATTTACATACATTTTTATAGAAGAAACGACAACTTTTACAATCACGTAATATAGATTTATTCTAATTTAGTGAAAAAATTGTGAAAAATGGAAATAACTTGCTTTAACGAGTATGTGTGTAAAGTAGCATTTATCATGTATTTATTCAGATTTTTTATCTTGTCAGACGATAAGTTAAAAATAAACAAATTTTGTTACTGCACGAGGCCACAATATCTTTTACATTTAGATGCACAGTAGCATTAAAGTTTATACATTTCTAATACCGGCTAATCTCCATTATCTTATCGATTGATCCTACCATAATCCTACTACGATATCATCATAAATTTTCGAACACAATATCAAAATCACTTCTGATAATCGACAGCTATAAAGCATAATCTTTAATATAAAATATCCCATTCATTAGATATATTGGACGAGATCTTCTAATCTGTATTTGAGAAAAAAACAACATGGATTAACCGCTGAGCCTATATATTGTATTATCGCGATTATATTTTTAATTAAATTTATGGTGTACGTGATGTTTTCGTAGCACTTGTATTTCACAAATTACTGTCGAAATTTTAAAGTTAGTTATTTTTGAAAATTTGTCTGTTGGAAGTTATTATGCAATTATATTATATACCGAGTCTTTAAGATGAGCGCCCAACCGATATACATATTTATGTATGTGTTAATTATTTATTAAGTCGAATGATATCGAATGCTATTAATAATTTCAAACTGAAACGTACAACCCGGTAAAATTAAAAAGAAAACAAAAATTTCATCGAAATAAATTGTTTTCAAATTCTTTTATCATCAATCCAATTATTATTTATTATTATTATCAAATTCAAAACGATTCAACGTCAAAAATGCAAGAACCTTTAAAAGAGCCTTACGACAAAATATCGAACACAAATTCCAAAGTAAACAGTTAAATCCCACAGAAGTTCGAAATTGAGTTGTTGCTCGTAAATTTCGTAATAAATGTCATATCGTTTGGCGGACACGCATATAAAATATGAAGCGTCCTCCGATTCGAATAGATACGTTATCGTGGTTGTAACTTTATCAGAATATAATCGCGACGGATATTTAACACGCTTCGAAGGTTTTCAATATTTTTTTTTTTAATTTTTTTTCATAGCTTCCCTTAAGCTTCATGTTAATATTTCATTCTTTCATTCTGCTCATAAACATATCCTCGTTCCTTAATCACTAGTATACAGGGAGGGCAAAGCCAACCCAACCCAACATTTTTATGCTACAATCGGAATCGTCACTATGAGTTTAAGCGAGAAGGAATATATTTAAAAAAATTTAGAGGAAAGAGAAGAAAAATTAAAAGATGTGTTAAAGAAGAAGATAAATGAGAAATGTGAAAAAAATTGGTTGATGAAAACGTCGAATTGGAGATAAATAACTGGAGAGTAAGTCAAACTAAAATGGAAGAATAGATGGAAATAAAATATGGAGTAAAAGTGGGATCAAAGACTTACATTATCATGTAATTAGATTAAAAAAAAAAAAAGTTGAAAAGGAAAGAAGGTGCTTTAAAGAAAAGATGCATGCAGAACAAAATGCGTAAACATTTGCGGATTTTACATCAAGATCATCAATATTATTATTATTATTTATGTATAAGGATATATTTTCAAGGTCAAGGTAATTTTTCTATAGTTTTCCAAAATGTTTGTTTTTTCAAATTGATTTTTCATCTTTTCAGAAATTTCAACATTCCATTTCGATTCCTTAGAATTTTCTTATTATAATTTAATAACGTTGGTAACGGATAATTTGAAACCAAAGAAATAAAAATATAAAATAATTAAAAAAAAAATGTGTGTGAATTTTAGCTTTTAAGTAATTTAATCCTGGTCGCAAGTAAATTCATATTCATGTTCGTAATTTTTGGTTTTGCTTTGTTTCAACAAAAAATTGTTGACAATAAATTTAAAAAAATCTTAACTAAATAATTAATTATTTCGTCTCTTTGTTACAAAATTTAAACCAAAATAAACATAAAAGTATCATAAAAAAAAAAACAATATTGTGTTAGTTATCGAAAAATCTACTACAAGATAATTACAAGTCAATTAAGCGAATATTCGTGACACGGTGAAGTAGGTATGAAGATTAGATAAACATTTATGAAAATTCTAACGCAAAAATGATGGGATTGTTTGCGAATAATTGAAATATTTCGATAAGATATGAAGTGTAACGAGTGGGTGAGATATTTTTAGAAATATAGTTTTGAAGACAAACATCGAAAACTACTTCGGCCCTGGAAAAAACCAAATATATTGGAATTAAAATAAAAATCTTCGTATCAAAGTTTGGATGACATGATAAAAGTTGTCGTTTACAAGTATAATCCACGAATCCACGATAAACATCTAAAGATTTTCACACAAACGTGTTATTTTTCTACAATTCAGCCTTTACGATATCGTTGTTTGATGTTCATAAATCAATTGTCAGACACGTCCTTATTATTTCTTAACGTATTTTACGCTCTGTTACTTATTTTCGTCGCAGAGCATGTGATTTAAAGATGCAATGAGAATTGAATTCTATTAAAAAATGTGGAACTCTATGATATATCATGTGAAAGTTTTGAAATTTAAAAAATTGCACGTTTTAAATTAAAGTAAGAAATTTCCTTGCTTTTAAATTCAATTGTGAAATAAGCTTACTGTTTCTTATTCGTTGGTGTCATCCAGACATAACTCGATTTTAATTTTTGCACGATCATGAAAACATGTTACAATATTACACATAGATACGCATCTATAAACATATTTTGACATGAAATTTGACGACGATATCATAGAGATTATTTTATCTTCAAGACGATTGAAATTCCGATTAAAAATGTTTTTAATCCGTTCGGTGTAAATTAATAGTAATAAATTTAAAAAATCGCGATTTCTATAAAAGATTTGAATCACGAGCTGTATGTTGCAAAATTTAGAAAATAAAAATTTTCAGTTGAGTAAGTGTGATTAATGTTGATTTTTATAAAATTATGCTGTTGTGTATTATACACGAATTTTGTCACAGATTAACTTAGATAAAGTTCCGAGTGAACTATTAATATAAAAGGGATTAATTTTATCAATAACTGACGCACGATAAAATAAAAATACAATACATAAATATACAAATAATTTAATAATATTTGAATCAAAAATTAGTTTATTTTTTCAATAAAATTCTCATTTAGGTCGCTTTTAGGAGATTTCTCCGTCCCTGATAATACGCCACCCGGACTAAATCGATCAATCCTCGATACAAAATTTCCGAATTATACCTGAAAATTTCTTTCGGAATGTGACACCAACCCATTCCAACAAAACTAAATTAATTACATTAATTAATAAACTTTATTCGAAACTTAAATAAAATTTGATTTCGTGATAACAATTATGCAAATCATGACAGAACTTGACGTATAAGTTTCGTGATAATTAATTATAATACCGAACCATACGTTTAACATAGGCTGTTCGAGAAAAAGACATCTAACAACTGTAATTAACATTTTAACACTTAGTACTTTGTGTCTAAATTTGTTTTATGAAAGACATTTCATATGCAACGATAAATAAAGGAATAAAAATCTATGGATACTTAGGTTGTAAAATGTTTCAAACGTAATATAAAAATGTATAAAATTTGAACCCTCGCATGTTGGTGAGGGAAACGTGCTCGTAGTTGACACGCAACTGGCCCAAGTTAACCGACCGACCAACAACCCACGCGCTCTCGACCACTGTCACACGAGTTTTTTATGCGACACGGTCAATTTAAAAATAATAAGCGGAGTCACTAAATATAAAGGCTGAGAACATTTAGAAAGTTTAGCGAGGGAGCTTGAAACGGATTTCGTGTGCTCTAGAAAAAATAATCCCTAACTTGGTTAAAATACTTTTATTTCTTGTTTGAATATTAATTTTTCAGAAAATTTAGTTACATATTTTATAATCAACAAACTTTTTAATAACTTAAACTACGTTTACGCTTAGATTTCGGATTAATGAAAAGTCTTTCTTGTAATAATGTGTCAACCAGTCTTTTGTATTTATGATTAAAGGTTTTAGGCTCCTCGTCTTCGAGAAACGTATTTTGCCTTTTTTCCTAGGCCGTTCTTTTTGTCTTTTCTTTCATCTAATCGCTAAGGATTAGAGAAACCTGGAAAACTAAGGAAACGACGACCAACTTGCTTGTATGATCCAGCCATCTGAACTATTGGATTTTATATTCCGTAAAATTTGTATTTAAAAGTCTTTTTCCATTTGGTCTTGTGTTGTATTTAATCTTCCCGAAGTTAGCCACCGGACTGGACTCTCTGGTTGGTGTCCTGCGTTAGTATTTATGAATTCGGATGGATTTCTAAAAATTATCACATAGTATTTTTAAATCCTGGACACTATCACATCTCTCTGGTTTTTTAAAGAAAATTCAAAAACGCATTTATGCTTGGGTTGAATTGTTTTTTTTTTTTTTTTTTTTTAATGGGAACTTTAGAGTTTAATTTTTTTTTTAAAACAACATTCTGAGTCGGTAGGTTTTCATAAAGGCTTACAAGCATGTTTCATTTACGAGTAAAGGCACTGATAAAATATAACAAATAGGAAAATTGAAAAGTAAGAATTGACTGAAATTCGAAAAATCCAAACAACTTCAAGCTCAATAATGAATCAGAAGGAATGTCACGATGAATTCACGAGAATAAGGAACAGAGGAATGATATTAGCTGGATAATTGAAAGAACAGGACGAGCATGATGAGTTCTAGGGAAAGAACGTGTGAATGATAAGGATAAATGAGGAAGGAATAAAAAATTCCGAAAAGAATTAAAGAAGAACTAAAAGTGCCAAGACTGGACTGAAAAATAATAACTGTAAACTTAGGGTTTGCTTAAAAAAAAAAAAAACTAAAACCATGTAATCACTTACTACTTACTACTTACTACTTACTTACACACTTAACATAAAAGAGATAATTTAATCCACTGCAAAAATCAACGATTTTAATTAATTCGGATTTTGTATGTAGGTATATCTTTTTGTCACAGTATGTCTTTTTTTTAAATAATAATAATAACATTAATGATTTATGTGTTTACGAAAAACCAAATTTATCTATGTATTACAATCATTGTCATAGTAAATGTCGTACCAATAAAACGCACGTCGAGTTTAAAAAGAACAGAAGGGTCGACCGTATTTAAAAAGGATCTGTTTAAAATTCATTTATTCTAAAATTTGTGTTACTCCAATGTTCCCCGACATAATATTATCTTTAAGCTATTTATAAATTTAAAAAATATTTTTCAGTTTAAAAGT
>JAFFZR010020962.1:0-13988 GCA_018397195.1 Lethrus apterus | reverse complement strand
ATTATTTCAACCCTTTGAACTAATTGATGAAACAAATTTATAGTAAACTATGCTTTTTAAAGAATGTTTCCATAGTGAATAAATAACAAACGTCAAATATATTTATTACCCGACGAAGATCACGAAACACATTTTTATATTTCTTAATATTGTGTGTCGTAATAAATACATTTTATTGCACAATTTGAGTTTTAATTTGGTTGACGCTCAAGAAAGAAAAAAAAAGATATATACAGATATTCTAAAAATTTCCTTTAGATACGTTTCAGGATTTAGCAAATACTAAATAAACCGCTTTATAGGAAGATGGTGCAACACTATTTTTCACAATCTAAGATCTTGATCTAGATTTATTTCTACGTGATAAACCTGTATTGACAGTTGCGAGTTGCAACAATATTTTCTAGGGAGATGTCGTGTTCAATAATATTGCCACTAAAATTTTGCCTGTAATTACTAAAATGATTTAAATGATGAAAGAGAAAGTATTCTTTTATAGAATCCTACTGACTGCGCCAGATAAATTTCTTAACGATTAACTTTTATTAAAAAACTTTAAGTGGCAAATTTACAATGAAACTGACTCTTCGTTCCTAATACATATACATCTACAAACAAATTATGCTAACTACGACTGTCCTCAGTGAAAGCATTGGCATTGAGTTTCTATGTATTGTAACTCACGTTAATATAATTTTCAACAATCAACAATGTGAAATAGATCATAATTTAATTCTTGACTATCTCAACATTTAAAGTTCAACAACAACGCATTTCAAAATTTAAAAGCGAAATATAATTTTTGCTTAGAAAAGATACATCGCTGAAAATTCTGTCGTTCGAATCACTTTTTTTGCAGAATTTTTGATAATTAATACAACTACGATTAATGAAGCCGTAAGCCAATATAAATAAGTGCATTCAAAACCAATAATTTCAGATTAACTCGACGACATGCTAAGTTATGTATAGATATAATTTAATTATGTGTGTTCAAGTTTCAACTCCAGAATTATATAAATTAGATCATAATTGCCGAAGGCGATGGATAACTAACTTCCATCAAGCCAATAACCGATAGATTACACGCCTCCTTCCTTGATGCAATTTGATTTACTCACAAATTTCCCGTTCGTGGATTTTGAATAATAGTTTTTTAGAAGTTAATTAATACGAGCGCTAAACAAAGATTTAAAAACGCCCATACAAACAAAAAAAAACTATCTAAAAACACACACGTTTTTAATTTAAGATTTTTTCATTTTAACCAGATACAAGATACCAAATTTTCGATATCTATGAATTCTGGTTATGTTAGTGATGGAGGGAAAATCGGTCGCCCGGGCTCTGGTTTCCACGTGACCATTATCGACCGAGGTCGTTCTTCGTTTCTAGCTGTTTTGTCGCGACCCACAGTCTTTCTATATTTATACCTCATTGCCTCTGCATCGTCTAATTTTGTTAAAAAGAGGGGATTTTTAAGGTTGACGAAAACGAAAAAAATACACAGCCAGAACCGAAATGTTTGCTATTTTCAATCGACTATACTAGAATTAAATCATAACCGAGCACATGGATACCACTTGTGGAATCTTTGTCTTTCCTCCATTCTATTATTATGTGAACGCCGGTTCGTATCGCTTTTCTTCTATGGTGTACACACATTCAAACTTCCGGTTCCCTATCTCGAATTAAATATATAGTTAGAAATAGTGATGTCTGGTTGGGTTCGCTCCGTAATTGAAATTTAAAAGGTATTAAGAGTACATTTAGAGTACAAAGATATATGGATATATGGGATGTGGGTTGGATTCGCTCCGTAATTAAAATTCAAAAGGCGTTTTGCCGTACATTCATGCTGAATGCTGGACGTTTTGCTGTACATTCGTGCATGCTGTACAGCTTGCTATAATTCCGAACAATACATACCATTTCATTTACAAATCTCTTTCTCTCCAATAAACTTACTTATTAAAATTATTAGTGTCAAATTCTTGGTTGATTATAATACTTATCTTTTTTTTTCTTTCTTGAGCGTGCGACCAAATTAAAACTCGAGTTGTGCAATAAAATATATTTTATTGCACAACTCGAGTTTTAATTTGGTTGCACGCTCAAGAAAAAAAAAGATACTTATTAAAATTATCATTTTTATTTCGTAATTGGAATTCCATAAATAATACAAACTAAACTTTTTTCGGTTTTCACTAACATGATAAAATTGATAAAGAATACGACAACAAAGTAAAATGAAGCGCTGAAAACATATAATGGCAGCACTTTTATTATTATATTAATTTAAAAAAAAAAATACTAATTACAGTTAATGTGAAAAAAATATTAAAAAATCGTGACATCGTGACATCAATAAATATTTTATTACTATTACTGCCTTCCCAAAAACATATTTCGAAGCAAAATACGCTAAAGGTAAATAAAAATAAACTAAAATAGTACATCTAAACAAAAAAAAACCTTTATTTGGCATAATACTTCATTAACACACGGACGTGTTTGGGGGAATCAGGGGAAGGCTTGGAAGTGTTGAAAAGACTGAAGAAGAGGCTGGAAGAGGCGGGGGAATGAAATATGAAATAATGAATGGTGTGTTAATGAAGTATTATATCTAAACAACAAACCAACAAACTATTCTGAATTTAACATAAAATAAAAACTGATTTTGTAAAATATATAAATTGTTTCTACTACTTTACTAAAGACGGCCACGTTTCCACAGTTGCCATTTGTACCGATTTGTTTATTTTACTTTCCGATAGATGTCGCCGACATACTATCGGCAATAGAAACGTCAATTTGACAATTATGACATACATAAAAATAACCAAAATTATCTATCGTTCTCTTTAAAGTAAAAAAAAAAAATATGTGATGTGATTCAAAGTTTAAACATAAAAATGAAAATGTCGCCCGAACAGACGGCATGCGAAGGTATGAAAGGTAATTAAGGTAACAATATTCGTAACCTATAATATAGATATAATTGTAGACCTCAAAGCGTTTGAGCGTCGTTTGACCGAAGTCATAGCTTGTCTACAACCGTCAACATATAGGTGGAGAAGTACTGTGTCCAATTCATTTTAATTACATTTTACTGTATATATTTTTAGTACTTCTCGTGGTTGTTTCTGTGTGTGTGGCCATTGGTGCAGGCCAATGGTTGATGGATCCGACAACTAGGAGTGTTTCACTAACACAATCACTTTCAAATCATCCATTCTTCATCATAGCAACGTTTCTGTTATGTGCGTAAGAACCAGGGTATTACATCAACTTTACTACTTATTTTTTGTTTTAGTGTTTATTTTCTTAATGGGTGTTCATAAAAGGGTAATAGCATCATCAATAATTACTTCTAGAACTAGAGAAGTGCTTTGTGATTTCAATATGTCTTGCGATGATACTGGTAAACTAATTTTAAAACCTAGACCCATGAGTATTACATGACATCTGTATAATTTCGTAAATTAATTAAAAACTAATATGATAAACTTTATTCAAGGTTTTATTATAACATTTCCCAGTAATATTACACAACACTCATAATTGTAATATTTATTTATAAAACAAAGAATACAATTGAACTATTATAAAATTTACATTATATAAAGTAATTATTAATATAAGGTAGGTGTCATTCATCTCCACGAATTGCTCTATATTTATTCAATTCATTTGGAAACACTCTGCTTAATTCCAATAGCATATTTGCTTTGAATTTCCTATATGCATCTATTTTACCTTTGACTTGTTCATTTTTGGCCAATGCTTTTTCGATACAATCTTTTGTGTACAGTTGAGGATTCCTACCTTGATCGATGTAGCTTTAACAATTTAATATTTTAAGTCAAAAATACAATCATGGCTTAATAACCTTAACAACTATTATTACTCACTCGAAAACTTCCAGAGGCACATGTAAATCATTTACTTGCGATTTTAATTTATCAACTTCTTGTAAACCATGGACTAGGGATTGTCTAAAAAGCATTTTTTTATTTTAAATAATATTACATATAATTTTTTTTACAATTTTTGGTTCAAAACGTTCTGACTTTGAGGCTGAAAGTCGCTAACAATTATATGTATTTGACGCACATTCTCTATAAACATTTCCAGTTGTGTTTCAAGATTTTCTAACGAAGACGCCATCTTCGCAAACTGCCAATGCTACCAATTGTAATTTATCTAACTGCACCAAAAAGAAGTCAATTTAAAAAAATATATATTGGCTATGACGCTATGACATAAATTTGAATTTTTAAAGACTAATAATACAATCACCGTAGTATTCGATTAACAAGAATTTTTGGTATGAAATAAAATTTTCATGTCATTTAAAACTGCGTACCGATAACTTTGACTTATATAAAAAAATCATATACCTATATAAATTATCAGGTTGAGAATGTGTCATAGAACATCAATGTTGCCAATGTTGAAGAAATTTCTTCATATCTGAAGATATCAAACTTAAATTAGGTAATCACAACCGCTTTTGAAAATATTTTAATTTTCGCAATTTTAGCTTGAGGTAATTAATATTTGGAGGTTGCTATTAGTGGAATTATATATACCAATAAGTTCTCATATTATTCTCATTTTTAAAATAGTTTGCATTTATTATGTTTTCTTAATCAGTTATGTAGTGGTTAGACTGAATATGTGTTTTTAATAAATGCAATAAAAAATAATATACTAGAATCATTTTAGTTCAGTTGAATATTTAGTATGTACCTACTTATTGTGAGTTATATTTCTTATTTTTGATGAATGTTTTTTAAAACTGTTTATTAATCATATTTGATAGCCACTGTGATTCTTGCATTTTGAACGAGCGCAGAATATTTGAAGAATTTTGAAGAAAATATTTAGAAGCGGAAGAATTATTTTTATAGGTTGGCAACATTGCAGGATATGTATGTTAACTAACCTGTCTTTTAGATGTTTATGTTGGAGGCATGGTTGTAATATAATAATTGTGAAATTTATTAAATATTATAAACATGTTAACATTTTAAGCGTTATTAATAAACGAATATTCATAATGACGTTGTGCGAAGCAGAAAAAACATTTATATTGCATGGCGTTGAAGATAACTTTAGAATTGATGGTCGTGAAAGAGAAGATTACAGGCCAATGGAACTGGAAACAAATATAATTTCACACGCTTTTGGATCTGCACGATTAAGGCTAGCAAATACCGACGTTTTAGTGTCGGTCAAAATAGAAATTGATGTACCTTTTCCTGAACGACCATACGAAGGAAAAATAGAGTTCTTCCTAGATTGTTCTGCGAATGCTACACCGGATTTCGAAGGTCGCGGTGGTGAAACTCTTGCATCAGAAATAACTAATGGTCTTGCAGCCGCTTATAAATCTAATAACGCCTTCGATTACACTTCTTTATGTATTCTAAAAGGTAGGAAATGTTGGAAACTGTACGTAGATATACTGTTACTAGAATGTGGTGGGAATTTATATGATGCTGTTTCATTGGCAGTTAAAGCTGCTCTTTGGGATACACGAATTCCACATATAAAATCTGTAACTGTTGATGGTAACAATGTTGATATGGATATATCTGAAGATATGAATGAATCTGATAGACTTGATGTTAAAGTTGCACCACTCATGGTAACTTTGTGTAAAATTGGTGATCAGTGTGTCGTTGATCCAACTAGTGCCGAGGAACAGTGTTCTCAAGGAGCTGTCGTCATTGCTGTTTCTAATAATTCATTCAGTACTGTATTTCAAACGGGAGGAGGTTCTCTATATCCAACTACATTAATTGAACGACTTGCTCTGGGAGCAACCGTTGGAAGGAGACTCGATTTAGCTCTACTCGAGATATTATCGAAAAATTCAGAAAATAATAGAGAAATGGGATTTATAAATTAACAAGTGAAAGGATTTTTTTGTTGTGAATAGTGAATATTTTTAAATAAAAGAACTTCATTATAAAACACTTTTATTCAAGCTTACTAGCTTCAAATTTACAATCAAAGTTAGTAATTGTGTATTAATTTAAAAATTAAAATTCCTGAGTTCCCCAACGTATCTAAAAAAAAAAGAAAAACTAATTAGTTTCATGTTTTATGATAATTAGCTCATTTCTTTGGCATTCAATAAAAATATTGTAATATATTCTATCACAACGGTCAGTTCTTTTCATGTTTGTTTAACTTCCAATTAGATTTCAATGTTAAAACAAGTTACATTAATGTATAGTAACTGGGAATTAAACATAAACTACTTAAGACATAAACAAAAATCAAACATTCATACTTACATCAGTTTTAGCCTTTAATTTCCTGTCAATCAAGCCACAAAGTGTCTCCGATCTCACGGCTAATGAATCAATCTTTTCAATCAACTGTAAATAAGGTGATAGTGGCTGAGCGCCCATCACTACATGGCCCAATTTTGAATCAATTTTTGCATCAAGTCGTGCATTTCTAATCAAATTTACAATCCAACATTCTGCCTCGTCTGGATTCATGTTCAACTTTTCTGCCAACATTCCAATACTGATGCATTGATGTATACGACAGAACGTTTCAAAAATCATCAAACGAGCATTTTCAACAAATTCATCAAGGCATGAAATCAGAAAGAAGTCATTAGACAGAACAATCTGACATTCATGTAACTTTTGTCTGGCACCATCAAAATCAAAATTTACATATAAATGCTCAACAAATTCAGTTATTGGATCTTTGTATGTGTAACTTTCTTGTTGAATTACTTTCACCAGATCTTTCAATGCTGATCTACGACCTCTATTTATTATAACAGCAGTTGCGAGATATCGCAAAATGTGGGGACACATGGTCTGTATAGCATTTAAATAATGAGGTCGATATAAAAACATCTCAATCATTAATTCTTTACCCATTCCATGATGGAAAAACACAAACAAAGACCAATGTATTAACCAAGTTCGTTGTTGCAAAAGTTGCAGGCTATTTCCACCAAAATGATTTGGGCTTGAATCTATGCATTCCCGTAACTTGTTTAAGTCTTCTAGTGCTGAATCCCAGTTCTGCAATAGAATTTCTGAGGCCAACTTACCCCAAAGTACGCTCAAAAAATTCTTATCATTTGGTGGTAAGACAAGCATACAAAAATAAAGATATGATGTTGGTAAGGTATAATTACCACATTCATAACGGTACTTCGCCAACTTATGTAAACTCTCGATCATTTCAACCTCAAACTAAATAAGTATTTTATTTTTATATAATAATAATAAAATGTGGTTTACTTACACCATACTCTTTCGATAAATAGTTAATAAGTGTCTTTGAATCTCTCATATTTTCCATATTTTTCATAACTTCATCATCTTCCATTAATTGCAATATAGGTTCAACCTCTTGCTGCAACTCGGTCAATTGCGAAAGGACATGTACACGCCTCAGTTTCATTTCTTCTGGAACATCATCATTTGGATACAACTGCCTCCTGATATCGATGGCATAATCGACCATGTTCGTTTTACTTAAAACATCCAATTTCGCTTTCAAAAGCTCCTGTTCATCGAATATCTAAAATATTCCCCATATGTAAGCGACATAACCTCAAAATTAAAGTTTCACCTCTTTAGCAGATAGAAATTCCAACAAAGGAAATACCAAATGTCTGTCTAGATATTGTCCCATACGGGACGTTAAATCAAACTTTGCCATAATCGCGTTTAATATTTAATCTAAACGAAAACTCAAACGTGCATATTTCAACAAATCAGAAAGAAAAAGATGGCGCTATCGGCGCTAGTGAGGATAATAAATTGCACCAAATATAAATTTTAAATATTTATTTATTAATGTAACATTCTATTGAGATTGTCCTATGTACGTTTCAATTGGTTGATATTTCCATTCTGTTTCTTTTAGATAATCTAATTCTTTACGCAAATTCTTTATTCGGTTTTGATGCAGTTCGTCCATGGTTTCATTGGCATTTTTGTTCATTACTTCGTCAAAACGCAAAACAACTCTCATCGATACAGAGTCACGTTCCGATTGCGATGGTGATGAAAGAACATTTTTTGGTAAATTTGACGCGGACATTTCACATTATTTTTAAACGTCAACAAACGTCAAACGATCCTACCTGAAGTATATATGTACTATAGTAACAATACCAACATGAAATAAAATTGAATATATATATACCTTTACTATATACCAAAGTTTATTACTCACTGAACATGTAACAGTAATAAATATTCTACAATCAAATATAAATTTAAACCAGAGAGTTGTGATACATCACAAAAGATATTTTATTTGTAATACATGCACTGCTCTAACATTATTATCATTATTATTATTTTATTTGTGAGAACTTATTGACCTTGGAATCTACCAATGAAAACCATGCGGTTTGAAAAAGTAAATTAGTAGGCCAGCGGACTTTCGTTCTTCGGGTCGTTTTTGGATCGTTAGTCGTGCAGTCAAGAAATGTGTGTTTGTAAATATTAAAATTCCTTTTGGATGGTGAAAATAATCATGAGCCAAGAGAGGATATTGCTAGAAGAAACATTTTATGTCTTAACTAAAAAGAATTCTGTGTTTCGTGTGCGTTTAACCGGTAAAGGAATAAGTCTTATAAAAGAGAGCGAAAACATCGTTAAAGAACAGACAATCAAAGCTAAAGATATAATAGGCTGCAGATGTTTGAGGAGTAAGAAATCAACAACCTCTTGTGCATGTCAATCTTTACCAAGATCCTCCTTAAAAGTAGTAGATGACAATTCAAGTGAGCAAGATGATAGTGATGTGAGCGCTTACCTGTATATTTACGCATACATTTTACAAAATAACAAAGGTAGCAACAATAAACGCGAACGTACTATCATTACATTGAGATTCCGTTCGTTTGATAAGTACGAAGATAACCACAAGGAAGCACAACGTTGGCGATCGACGATAAAACAGCTTATTAAAGCAGAAAATACACAAGTGAACTTGGAAGATCTGACTATAATGAATAAAATTAATGAACAACGTAAACTGTTAGTCTTGTGTAATCCGAAGAGTGGTGCGGGTAAAGGAAGATCGATATTTCAGGAGAAAATTGTACCAATTTTACAGGAGGCTGAAATACCTTTCGAATTACACATTACGAAACATGCAAACTATGCCAGGGAATTTGTACGCACGTGCAATATTTTCCAATGGAGTGGAGTAGTTGTTGTAAGTATTTTTTATCTGTTACTGATTGTTCTTATCTACTTATAAACTTCTATTTATGTACATACTCGCATTTTTTATTGTTATTGATATGATTATTTGTTTAAATTAAAATTTATTATTAATGTATGTAATAAAACTTTATCTACAATAATAGTCATTTGTAACCTACGGAAATTATGCAACAGGTAATCTGATCTAGTAGTTATTTGATAAATTTATCATGATATACATATCAATTGTTTTCAAATTAAATGACGAATGAGTAAAGTTTCATTTTTTAATAGGGTATTGCAATGCATATCAGTGCATATCAGCGTTTTGTTAAAAAGATTTGATTTATTTTTTCTAACAACCATTCAGTTGGTTCAAAAAATTAAAATGCCATTTCATTTTAGTTTTCTGATTTCTTAAGTGCGGTTTATTAATATCGATTATTTTTAGATTTTCTTGCCCATTTAGCCTGAAAAAATTTAAGTTTTGAATAAATTCATGAATAATTGTATTCTTCTTTCATTTTAGAGGTATTTTTACTTTTGGCCATTAGGTGTTACCACCGAATTCCTCTTAGATATTTTCTGATACAAACATAAGAAATTGTTGTGTGTGATTTTCACTTCAAGTATAAAATTTATTAATGCTAATATAAAAAGACAAGCACATTTAAAATCAGAATCAGAAGTTGTTGGAAAATCACCGAGTTGAAAAAATGTAATGTGAATATTTCTATTGATATGGTACTACCATATATCGGAAACATGGTATATAGTCCAGTCAGTAGGTGAATCAATCTACATAAACGTAATTTGGCTGATAGTATTATTTGTTAGAGGAATGTATTATGAACATAATGCCGGATTTCTGGGGTTTCCCGAGTGTCAGTCAACTCAAGTTTCGATAAGGAAATTCATTTTTAAAAGAAAAGGTCTATATAGTTTTTGGTGTGAAATGATTCGTTCTCGAGATAACGAATTAAACGCGTTACTCGCGATAGCGGAGCCACTGACACTCGGGGAAGCCCAGAAATCCGGCATTATGTTCAGAATACATCCCTCTAACAAATCATCACCAAACTTACGTTATTTTATGTAAATTTCGACTTATTTTTGGACAGAATGACTGGACTAATATTTATGAGAGAAATACAAAAGTAAATTTTCAATAAATTACAGTTGGAGAGGGGGCTGTGAAAAATAAAACAAAAAGAAAACATATGAAAGAATAATGACTGAGGGTAAAGACTAAATGGAAAGAGAGAGAAATAAAAGGAGTGAATATTGTTATTTTTTATTTGAAAAAGAAACTTTGAACCCTGTAGAGATGGAAAGAACAATAAGCATATGGAATGAAACGAAGATGTGTTTATTTAGAACTGATACCAGAAAGTAGGTAAGTAGATAATATTGATATTACTGATGATCATCCCGTCATTAATACTGATATTTTGTAAAAGCATTCGGACTAAGGTAGTACCTACACGTACTAAATCAACTTATTAAGAAGTAGCTGTAGAACGTCCAAAGTGCACAGTCGCTATTTTTAATACCTCGGCTACTGTGACAGATATCACACTCACCAGATATAGGATTAAAATTTCGACACGAGAATAAGGATAGAAACTAGGTTTACCACATTCCAAGTTTACCAATTTCGAAAATGAATTAAGCTAATAGGCACAGTCTAGGACATTTATGTAGGGATAATACAAGATATATTAAGACCAAGGGTTGAAGACAGGTGATGAGACAAATTATCCATATGGCAGGATGAGAAATGGCAAACAAAGAAAATATGTGGTCACAAAAGTGACCACATATAGTGATCACATAGTCACATAGTGATCCATATTTACAAGGATTAATTTTAGAAGCAAAAAAAAAATGCTGTGCTATTGATAAATAAAGCAACTATAAGTTAAATGTAGACAAATGTCACTTTGACGCAGGTGCAATATACAAATGCATTATGCGAGTCGGCTGAGGTCATGTTATTGTCACTAATTATCAAGTATGACTATCCTGCATGGTGTCACTGATATAATATCTTATTTACATGACACGTTCAAATTACATACGTGCAATTTGAATATAATCAAATGAAGTAATTTTGAACTTATTATAGAAAAAATGTAAACCTTTATTAATGTGTTTATTATGGTTATATTTCTCTTTCAAGTCTTGAAACATTTAGAAATCAAAATCATTTCAATTTTATTTATAAAACATATTTCCTATTTTAATGTTCGGAAAACATCCATATTTCTATTGCTTGACCTTTACTTTCCAATTAACCAATTTTCTGTAGAATAAGTATAATTATTAATTAATTGCATGACTAATATTAAAATTGTAATTAGTTGGTAATTACTCACGACATTTACTTGTCCTTGACAGAAACATTTATAAAATGCACTTTGTGTTTTAAACAATTCTTAGAAACAATTACGTTTTTCATCAAGAAAGTAATTTAATTCATATGGGGATACCGGATTTATGAATATTGCAAAATCTGTAAATCTGAATTTTGTTAAGAAAAATGTTCCTTTCTTACTTCTAGGCTAGACCTAAAGTTCAAATCTTAGTTGTGACGGAATTTTACTTAAAAGATGTTGCTTATAATGTTTCTGATTTTGGTTTGGCCTTTCATTAGTTTTTCCACGTTTGCCGATAGGAAATGTTGGAATAGTTTATAACTGTAAGTCAGTTGATGTCCCATAGAGCGGGTTAAATAAATTATTTTTCTTTCAGGTAGGTGGTGATGGTATAGTCTTTGAAGTTATCAACGGTATGTTTGAACGACCGGATTGGTCAAACGCTATCTTAAATTTGCCCATCGGCGTGGTACCAGGAGGTTCGGGGAACGGCCTCGCACGAAGCATAGCCCATTATACCGGCGAACCATACACGCCAACACCAACACTACCATCTGCATTATCATTGGTGAGACAGTTCGGCGTGCCAATGGATCTGGTACGAGTCGAAAACACGAAGCAAATAATTTACTCATTTCTTTCGGTTGGTTGGGGTCTACTATCTGACATTGATATTGAAAGCGAAAGACTGAGAGTACTTGGTGGACAACGGTTTACTATTTGGAGTGTGGCACGCCTGATTGGTCTAAGAAGCTACACAGGAAAAGTTTCCTACCTACCAGTTGGTCAACATAATCACGCAGACTGCTTGAATGGAAATGATGTAAGTACATGATGTAACTACATCTGTTTATTTATTTTAATTTACGTTCTATATTCATATTAGGTTGATGCAGAGAAAAATTTGGAACCGCAGGGTGAACGTCAACGTTTGGATTCATGGTATAGTGCTGCTTCACGACGTAGTGCTTATTTTTCTGCAACAGGTAGTTCTTATCAATCAACAACTGATAGTGGAGTAGGTGATAACGAAACCGTCGGTAAACATCTCATGTATGGACCACAATCAAAATTACCATCCCTGACTGATTCCCTCCCTGATGCGTGGACACACCTCGAAGGCAAATTTGTTATGGTACATGCTTCCTATCAAAGCCATCTTGGAGAAGATTGCTTATTTGCCCCTGAATCAAAATTAAATGATGGAATAATTTGGCTTTTAATAGTCAGGGGTGAAGTATCCCGATCTCAAATGTTACATTTTCTCCTAGGACTTAGTTCCGGAGCACACGCGCAATGTGATGAGAATGGTATCAGTTTGGTACCAGTCAAAGCATTCCGAATAGAACCAAATATATCAGAAAGAGGGTACATAACTGTTGATGGGGAGCATGTTGAATATGGTCCGATACAAGCTGAAGTCTTTCCTGGTCTTGCTCGAATCATGATTCCTTGATGTTTGTGTTCATTGAGCGAACGAGGAAAGAAATTCGACTCAAAACTTGTGACGTTATCTACCATGGATCCGGTTCTGATCAGGATGGACACAATTTGATAAATATTTATCTACTAAGAATATAGAATAGAAAAAAAGCAGCAAGTAGATAAATGAAAGGAATTCAAATTTTTGTTTTGTCTTTATTGTGAACGCTTCGAATTACACAAATTATCTTTCTTCTTCAGCCTTAAAAAACAACTTTAATACAATATTTATTATTATTTATTTTAATGTATTGGTGATACGTGATAAATGGCTCCAGAAAAAATTTAAGATTTGATTGATAAACGCCCGGTATTATCAATAACTTTTAATGGGAGAATTAGTTAAAGGTGACTTACATTAATATATATATATATAATCTTGTCCTCATATACTGTTAAGAGTTGAGGTATTTAATTACTTTCCTTATTCATTCACTTTCTGTCTCCAGGTGTTTCTGTCTCCTGCCAATATTTCCGCTTCTCTTGTGCTTAAGCCTTTTTCTTCCAGTATTTCCTAGAATTCTTCATCCCACTCTTTCCTTGGTCTTCCTCTTCGTCTATTACCACTTTTCTTTGCTTCATACACTTTCCTAACTTGCCGGTTCCTGTCTAGCCTTTTTAGATGCCCCCACCATCTCAACTGTGCTTTTTGTATGTATTTTCTCGCACTTTCTACTTTTAGGTCTTCCCGTATTCTTTCGTTTTTTTTCTTGTCAAGTAATGTAACATTTGCTATTCTTCTCAGATATTTCATTTCTGCTACTTGTATTTTCTTTTGTATTTTTCCTGTAGTTACCCATGATTCACATCCATAGAGCAGGATAGGTCTGTAAATTCTTTTATATACCGCTAGTTTTGTTCCAACACTTATTTGCTTTTGGTTTATGAAACCATTTCTCATACTATGATATAGTTT
>JAFFZR010020961.1:0-14031 GCA_018397195.1 Lethrus apterus | reverse complement strand
TTTTTTCAAATTTTGTATTATTTTTATTATATTATTAAAAACGTTGTAATTAAATATACACAATTTTCGGTTTTTGATTATTTTTTATTTTTGCAATTAACACAACCTAAGCAAATCTTATCGTAACCGCACATAAATAAATTTAGTTGGCTCAGACTCAGACGGCTTGGTTGAGTTATCTCATCGAATTGATGGGACTTTAATAAAAAAAAAATTACCTATATAATTTGGATATATGTTTAAAGAAGCGTCGTTTTTATCGCTGTACATACAGACAGGTATCTCTTTAAAATTGCTCAAATAATCTGACTCTCCACCGACGTATTTTTTAATTTTTTTTTTAGCGAAATTTGTCAAGCTCCGCAAAAATTTTGTTGAAGTGAACCATAGCAGATTTTTGTTTTGAAAATATAAACTCATCAAAATTAATAAAAAAAATTTCATCAGTGCATTAAATATGAAATAAATCATTCAAATTTCGTGTATACATTTTAATTAAAAAAAAAAAAAAACTAACAAATCCGACAATATTTTAAGAGCACTTATGGTTCTTTTCGCCCAAAAGATTCACCATTAAGCTTCTTTGCGTAGTTTCGAATATAAATGTAAAAGTTTTAGTTAAGATGCAAACTTTGTTGAGCTCTTGAGTAATGCGAAATCTGCTTGATGCGGCGCGGCGCGACGACGCTATGGTCCACGAGTTAGCCAAAAGTTTCCTTATAAGCTCGCTGTTCCAAACACAAAAAAAATAACAACATGTCGTTGAAATATATGAATCTATGGAGCAGATGGATAGGAAGAACATTCTTGAAAATATATTAATTTTTAAAGAACATAATAGATATTCTTTTCTAAAGACATAAGCAATTTTATTCACAATATTGTTCAAATATCATGTTAAATCTTCATTTGATATCGCATGGATTTCGACAAAAAAATAACGGTTGGGGATATTTTTATATCATTCTGAAAATCTCTTTAATACATTGACTTGCAAACTCAGGCTTGTGAATCAAAAAATCAATTTGATTCGATATTTTTCTACATGGAATGATCAAGGATTATATAATTATAATTAATTAATTATAAACATTTTGGGTTGGGTTCATCTTGGTGCAATAAACGTGATTTGAACGCCGAAAGCAATATGAATCTTAATTTATTTAAATAAAATAACTAATTAAAAATATTGTACAGTTGTTTGTAGGATTTCGTTAATAAATTAATAGTGAACTTTTGTGTAAGCAAGAGGACTTGCATATCCGGTGTAGGTGGAATATCCAGGTGCCGAATAAGATACTGACGACGGTCCAGCTATAATAGTTTTAGCTAATGGGTAAGCTGTGTAGACCGGGTGAGCAGAGTACGATGGTGAACTGTAACTGACGGCCGATGGACCAGTAATTACAGTCTTTGCGACTGGAGCTGCGTAGGCTACGGCTGCTAATGGAGCTGCTAATTTGTATGACGTAACGGCTGGAGCGGCGTACGTTGCTACAGTTTGAGCGACTTTTGAAACTACTGGTGCTGAATATGCAGCCACGGCTGGAGCTTCAGCGTACGTAGCTGGACGTGCATAACCGTGTACAGTTGGGACGGCTAATTTCGCTGTGTAGGCATAGGGAGTTGAATAGGCGATCGGCGCAGCCACTTTCGTCAGTATTGGCGTTTTGCTGACAACTGCGTTGAAACCATTTACAGGATCAGCCGTGTAATCAACCGTTCGTTTAGTTCCATCTGGATCGATAAGCGAATATTGTCCTTTCACGACGTCTCCGTTGCGCGTTTCTGTTTGGCTTTTATCATCACCAGTTATGATATCCTTGACACCATACGAATAAGTATATTGAGGATTTGGATCGTATTCAGTATCGACTTTGGCTATGGGCGCGTAAGCAACTGGAGCATACGATGCACTCGCATAAGCAACGAGGGCGACGATCACCACGTACTGGAAAAATCAAAAATTTTATAAATTTACAAAAATACAAACACAAACCTTTAAAGCCATTGCGTCTGCGTTCGATTTCTTCGAGATGACTGATGCTGGTTAGTCTGGAGCAGTTTATATAGGTCAGAACTTTCCGTATTTTCAGCGATCGTCACCACGCCCCCGTAAGGTCACTTAACGCCGGATAAAATACGTGAATATAAAATTACCAGGAACGCCGATCTCTAGCGGGGGAAAACGTGGGGTTCACGAATTAAAAAATCAAACTAGTTTGCGTCGTTTGCTGTTCAAATGGCCGGGAATGTGCAATTTACAGTCGAGTTGTATTTTCGTCGACATTTAATTTACAATAAATTGCAAATAAAGCATGTATTGAAGTAGTTGGTTGAGATTTTTTTAATTAAGAAGCAAGTGTATTAATAATTATGTGACATTAAATCACAAAAAAAAACGAATTAAATTTACAAAAATATAGATTTGTATTTATAAAGGGTGAGAGTGTTGTGTTCTACAAAAGTTTGTTCTAATACTATGCACTAATTAAAGAATATTCAACAATGTACAACTTCTTCTTAGGCCGAAAAATTTTAAATAAAAAATTTTAATTTATTACAATTTTATTTTTAAAAATATTTATTACTTGCCAAAGTCTAAGAAATGTATTTTGATTGACTTTTCTGTCATAATATTTTAATTTTAAAATCAAATTTTTGTTGTTCTTCGAACCTAGAATTTGACATTCGTATTTATAATTAATTGCAGGGGAGAACAGAAATTAGTAATAAAAACGAATGAATAAAACCTATTTAAATAAATTAGGCATCTTTAGCTGTTTATTTTTTGACAAAAAAATAAATATATATGTTGGTTTTAAAATACTATTAAACAAATCAATGAACGGAAGTTGCAGGTTGAGTTTTTTTATTATTTAGAAATTATTTATACTGATTTTAAGTCAGGGCTGGAAAATCATTTTGTAGTCTTCCATTTACTGAAGTTTCGTTCACTTTTATCCACTTCAGGGTTGCTGGTGTTGAATTTTTCAATCCTCAAAGAAATGAACAATAACAAAAAATGCAAAATGTAATATATATTTTTTAAAAATTAGCTACAAAAGTGCTCATCGAAAAAAAATTTTTTATCTATTCAGAAAATATTAAAATATGCAACTTAAAGAAAAAAATTAAATGACTAAAATTTAGGTTACAAAACTGTTTGAAAATTAATACTATTTTTTCGTTATTTAAAATATAAACAATTTCGTTTAAAATTATTGTGCACATTGTTGAGTCAAATTAAAATAGTTTAGCGTGGAATATGTTGGGGTTCATTTTATTTTAATTTTGTTGTTATAATTTGCGCTATTATTAGATAATTACTGGAAATTTGTTGCTACAATTAAAAAACGTGTAATTAGAAATTTCGTTGTACAGGAACGTTTTTGAAAAATTTATGTGTAACAAACGTAAATTGTTTTATTAAATAATTTCGATTACGAAAAATTAAATTAAATTGACTGATTTATTACTAATATTATTTAATAAATTAAACAATTACTTTTTTTATTTCATATTAGTTTCAATTTATTTTTGAATAAAAACTAATGTGTTTTAATACGTTTTTCCAATAAATTCATAAAATTATTTATTAAAATATTCAAATGAAAATTGTTTTCAATAAACGAACGAAAACATAATTTTAATATAAATTAAAATTAAATTCTATTTACATCAAACTTTAAACAAATATGAATTTCAAACAAATATAATTATGTTTTAAAATTCAATTGTGGTTGTATAATAAATTTCTAGACTGAATTTACTTTTCGTGCCGCAGACGATGCGATGTAATAAATAAGTTATGGCAAAGCAGCAAATGCCGGACCGTTTGTTGATTTATAGAGGGCGTTATTACATGCCACGATAGTAAATAAGTTAAGAGACACTTCACTTAAATTGTGTTTCGTTGGGTTTTATAATCTACCTAATACACTTCCAATCTGCCATAGTTTAAGAATTTAAACATTAATTCAAAACATGTTTTCGCACTTGCCTGTGCAAGACATTTATATTATTTATTTATTATTATTTATTTATTATTTATTAATTTACACATCATCTTTCTAAATAGACAAATACGATTAATATATTTTTACTATTTTTTTATTTTTATTTTGTTTGAAAAGTCGAGAAAATTGATATTTTTTAAATAGATTTAAATTAAAACAACCACAATGTATTCCTATGTAAGTAGGGCGTTGTTTATACAACCTAGTTTTTTCAATTAAGTTTTCTATACGTTGAACACCTTACGAAAAATTGTCTTTATGCGTTGCATACAAATGTACCCGAGTCGATATATTTAATCAGCTTTAAGTGAGTAAGAGTGGATGCAATTATCGTCAGGAATACTAATGCATCCTATAATACAAATGTACAGTTGCATTTTCATGAATAAAATGACAATTTGAATTATTACGTTATGTAACAATTAGAGGTGATTCAGTTTTAATTTCTTGTATCATTTAAAAAACAAGACTATATTTTGGATACTTAATTGGCTTCATTTTTATCATGTGATGATATTTTTGCAATTTTTAAAATTCTATAATTTTTATTAAATGTTGAATTCCAGGTTGCAACTGCTGGAAATTATAAAAACTAAAATACGTGACTAATAAAAATATATTTATTACGACACACAAATAAAATTGAAAAGGATACCGAAACAAATTTTTATATATTTTATGTTTGTGGGTCTTGGGTTTATGTTTGTGGGTCGTAATAAATATATTTTTATTATTATAATATTTACCCATACACCCATTAGGGTAGAAGGGAATTCGACTATATATATGTATATTATAACATTTACTGGTTGCTTGCTCAAGAATAAATTAAATGGATTAATCGATGGGAAAAATCTTTCATAAGAACATCCAAGAAGTATTTTTTACATTTATTTACACATTGAGGAATTTGAGGAGTACATAATATTTTGTTTAAATAGTCAGTCCAAATTCCATTTTGAAATCGTTCGTCTTCAAAATAAGACAAAATAAAACACCACCATCCAAACCAATTTTAAAGCATTTTTTTTCAAATTTTCGTTCTTTTCATATTTAATTAGTGATTTCCAACGATTATTCGCTTGTTTTCTTAGATAATGTACCTCCTTGTTTTGAAGATAAAGTGAAGAAAATTATAATATAAAGTGGACAACAATTAATATTCCTGCTCTCGTCGCCATTGCAAGGTAAATTATAATTTTATGGAATAATGGAAAGTAATCTATCATCAAAAATCTTAAGTGTGACTTTTCTTGGAAATCATTAATTAGGAACAAGGTTGGCCTTAAAATCGAGCCTTGGGGAACACTTCCATGTCTCATGGAATCTATCACCAAGATACGATCTGAATATGTCCAAAGCTATACCCTATAATCATTATACCATATTTTTGCATTTTGAGTAGCAACAGGTCTGATTGTTTATGATCTAATTTGTTTTATTCAAACTATTAAATATTCCATATTTCGTCGATTTATTGAGAACGAATCCAAATTGACGGTTAAGGCCTGAAATTTGACATCAAATTTTTATTGATTTTTTCAAAACAGGTTATAATCTTCGCAAACTTCAAAGGATTTCCCACATGAGTTGTTAAATTTTGTTAATCCAAAAGATCCTATATCGATGTGTATGCAGATAAATTTTGTAAATATATCGTCACGTGACATTTTTGCAATGATCGCGAAAGTGTTAAATGTCGTTAAATTACTCATATTTCAATTGAATGAATCAATTTCAAATTTGGGACAATTTCACACACATAACGTGCACGTATAAGCGTCGTCATGAACCGTTCGCGTTGCCTAAAATTTCCTCCGATTTCTATTCGATTAATATGCGGGACGGAAAGCAAGTTACGCTATGAAACCATAACTTCGGATATAAAAGCGCTTACGAGCGCATCAAAGTCATCAGTTCTTCAACGTTTCGTACACAAGAAGGCATGGCGTTTAAGGTAAGTTTGTGTTTGAAGTGCGCTCAAGTGATTTTTCGACGTTTCGTCAGTGTCGGTGACAAATATTAATGTTTCAGTTCGTTATTCTCGCCGCTTTTGTGGCAATGGCAAAGGGACACGTCGTGGCGCCGGTCGCCAACGTGGCCATCAGCGCAAAATTGGCCGATTCCGAATACGATCCCAATCCGCAGTACACTTTCGCTTACAACGTGCAGGACGATTTGACCGGTGATTCCAAAAGCCAAGTGGAAAGCAGAAATGGTGGCGTTGTTCAAGGACAATATGCCGTTAACGACCCAGATGGAACTCGTCGCGTTGTGGATTACGTAGCTGATCCCATTAATGGATTTAACGCAGTAGTCAGGAAAGGACCCCAAATTAAAGCTGTTGTTGCTGCTCCAGTTGTTGCAAAAGTTGCAGCCGCTCCGGTTGCTTACACCGCACCGGTTGTCGCAAAAGTAGCAACTCCGGTTGTTGCTAATGTTGCAGCTCCTGTTGTTGCTAAGGTTGCAGCAGCTCCTGTTGCTTATCCAGCTCCTGTTGCGTATACAGCTCCGTTATCTTACGCACCAGCTCCACTTACATATGCTGCTAAAGTATCTGCACCAATAGCCTACTCAGCACCGGCTCCGTTGGCTTATGCGCCTTCACCCCTTACGTACGCTGCTTCGCCTGTGGCTGCTAAGATATCTGCGCCCTTTGCGTATACAGCCCCTGTTGCTGCAGGGCCAGTTGCTTATGCAGCCGCACCAGCTTCGTACGGCTATCCTGCCACCTACGCCTTCTAGAACTTGCTTAATGTTTTGTACATATTCTTTATAAAATAATAAAATATCTTACAACAGTATTTTTTTTATTAATTTATTTCCATTTGAAGACTGGAAAAAGCCTAGAAAAATATTTCGATATTAAATTTAATATTAAAAAGAATTTATTATATTAATAAAAAACTAGCGATCCAAGAGACAAATTTTCTGATTATTAATTATAGCAGGCAACCAGAGCAACTTAAAAATATAAAAATACACAGGTGTTCAATTTAAAAAATTAATAGTTATGCTTGTATCTTAGCAACGCGATGTTCTTTTGTTTTATAATTTATTGTGTGAAATGCGCATTGCAAGGTACTCAAACTTTGTTTATTTAACCAAGTTTGTATCTCTTTGAATAAAAAAGTTAGCTATAGAATATTTCCATGAACAGACTGCATATTAACATATGAAAAGTGTTATTAATACCCTTGCTGATCAAGGAATAAAGTTGTCTCATTAAAAATATGGAAATTTAAATTCAAATTAAAACCTTTCCTAATAATAATTAAAATTTCTAAAATAATTAAAATTTCTAAAATAATTAATCAAAGAATTCGCAATTTATATAATAACAATTCAGAAAAAAACAAATATGTATAAATTCTTTTCTTTATATTAAAGGATTGTCTGAAAGAATTAAAAATATATTAAAACAATATAAAAGTATACTTGCACATAAAAACATTAATATATTTAAATAATTAATGAATTTTATCTAAACTATTTTCCAAACATTTTTAAAATATTAGTCTATTCCTCAATTCTGTCTTCATTCAAACAGCTCGGTGGTCTAGTGGTAAGAAGGCCGGACTCTCAGTGTGAGAGTCGAGGGTTCGAGTCCCGCCTAGGTAGGAATTTTTCTCCTGGCGTGTCCGGTATCCTCCTGAGTCAGCTTTCGCTGTTGGGATAATTAACAGTGCTACATCTCTTACGGCGAGGAGATGATAGTAACAAAGCCATGGAACACTTTACACACACAAAAATACACATAAAATGGTGCTCCTGCAATTCTCGATAAGCGAGAGCTTGAGAAGCGTTCGGGTAGCACCGCACACTCACAAAAAAAAATTCTTTGTAGCACCTTCAGACCCCTTCCGCCTTCTCTTTGAAAACTTCCCTTTCTTCCTCCCACTACAATTTCGTGGACAGAATCCACACCTCGTTTAATCCTTTCGCCCATCTCTCGCTACCACATTTAAACATGACAATCGTTCCCTCTTCCTCGACTTTCATCCATAACTGTTTTCTATATGAATGAAGTATTTTATGCCATGAGCAACAAGGCTATTAATAACACTTTTCGTATTTATTAAACCAAAAATTTAAATCTTCTACAAATTGTAATTTCAATATCCTATATCTAAGCAATATTTCCAAAAAAATAATTTATTCCATCCTGATTTTTTCCCGTTTTAGTCGAAAATTCTAATTGAAAATAAACTCACGTTCGTTATCGACGACGCGTAAATTTCGAAACGCAAAACTATCGCAAAATATGGAAATTTTGCGCAAAAAATTATATCGGTACACGAGCGAACATCTTATTATCGGATTTGTATTAAGTGAACGTTGGAAATACGGAAGTTCGTGATTTTATACTTGCATATAAACCAGTCAATAATAAATTCCGTCCGTGCGAGATGATCTCGCTGACTCAGATTTGCCATTAAATGCACGCGAAAAAGCGCCTTCCGTACGGAAAAATTTCATATCCGATAATTTATACGGATGTTTCGCTGGATATCGGAAATTTTCGAACAACATGAAAGAATTGGCTTCGTCACAATTGAGAATTCAAGTTAAATTATGTATTTTTGATTATGGTAATTTTTTTGTATGAGAATTTTTGCTTATTTATATTAATTTTAACTCTTTTTAATGACTTTTTCCATTCATTTTTTTTTTTTTAATCTGACTATCTAATCTCAAAATTAAAATCGAAACATTGAAGTATGCATTAAGAAATGATAAAATAAATGTTTTGCATGAATTTATTGTTTATTTAAAAAAAAAAACAAAAAAATGTCATTTAAAACGGATATGAGTAAGATGCTGCTGATGAGTAAACAATTGGTCCAGCAACAACTGGTGCTGTATAAGCAATAGGCGTTGATATCTTCGCAGGTGCAGTAGCATATCTAAGAGGAGCATTCGCATAAGCTAACGGAGCAGCAAAGGGACTGTATGCAACTGGAGCTCCCACTATTGGTGATGCATAAGTAACTGGTGCTGACACTTTAGTTACAATTGGAGCAGCTTGAACTTTTGCTAAAGGAGATGTAATTACAGGAACTGCTACTTTAGCTGGAATTACTGGAGCGACGACTTTTGCAGCCACAGGCGCTGCAACAACTGGCGCGGCGACTTTTGCAACAACAGGAGCTGCAACTACTGGCTCGGCGACTTTTGCAACAACAGGAGCTGCCACGATAGCATTTGTTTGGGGTCCTTTGCTCACAACAGCGTTGAATCCGTTGACAGCGTCGGCCGTATAGTCCACAATTCGACGAGTACCGTCGGGTTCGTCGAGCGAATATTGTCCACGAACAAAATCGCCGTTTCTCGTTTCAATCTGACGTTTCGAATCGCCAGTAAGTCCGTCCTGCACGTCGTAAGCGAAGCTGTATTGAGGGACGGCGTCGAATTCCGAATTTGACAATTTCGCCCCGACGACCACGTTCGCTACCGGCGCTATTACGCCCCCTCGGGCGAAAGTCGCCAGAACTGCCAGAATCACAAACTAAAAAGAAAATTGTTAACTTACAATTTTAAAGATTTATGAGATTTACCTTAAGTGCCATGTTTTCACGAGACGGTGAATATTTGTCTGATGATTAACTATGATGGTTGTCGAGTTTTTATACGCGATAAGTTAGCTTTCGCAATTGAAACTGTAATCGCAGGAGAATACTAATCTGTGTCGTAAATAGATGTACACGAATTTTTCAACGTTTCTTGTAAGGTCAAGTGTACACGAAATTACAAATAAGTGTCGCAAGTTGATTAGTGCGCGATTTAAAATGCAATTTAATCGAAGAATTATTAAAGAAAATAAATGATTTTCAGATTATGAACAAAAAAATCATTCGATTTGTTGAATTGGCAGTTTTTGGCCAAAAACCAAATCTTCCAAAATTTGATCAAATGATAATCATTTGTAGAAAAAAATGTCACAAATTTAATGGACTAAGTTCCGACAACGTAACGTGCTCCTGTTTTAAACTACGAGCCTTCAAAGCCGAAAGTTGGTGCAATATTTCGCCAATTTCGGTCGTTAACGCCCGAACGGTAACGCACAGATCAAAATTAACATCATATTCGTTATCAGCGCGGCCAACTTGACTTAGGACGTGATTTTAACCGAAATCCGATAGATGATGAAAATCGTTGAAAAATCAAGGCTATTAACAACCCCTTGAAAAAATAACGATTTTTGACGAAAATCAAATTTTTTAAAATTATAATTATATTTTTTTTTCTTGAAAAATATAATGAAATTTTCGTCATTCGTGGAGAAAATGACGACGATTTTAATACAGTAGATTGCAACATCGTGACATGACTCAATCACAAGTTACAGACTGAAACCTCATTTTTTGAGAGACACACGCCTGTCTTTCTATAGTTTACTCAAGATTTCAGGCGAACGAGACGTTTCCACCAAAAACGGCCTTGTACTTTGTTACAGCATTGCCAGATTGATCTTTACATCGATTTTGGATAAAATCAGTGAATTCGCCGAAAACGCCGAAAATTGCTCTTTCTTCTCTGTGTCTCTATGTCTTGACGTTTCCAGTTCTATTCAATGTTGATTCATTATACCAATTTCTAGCTATTCTTTTTTCTTATCTTACTCATCGCCGTCTTCAATGGCATCCATTTTTCCTTTTTTACTCCCCACAAAATTCTCCATGCAGTCAAGTAAAATATTTATTATAATTTGAGAAAAAACTGCCTAAATAGGACAGTAAACTAGATGTTTTTTTTCAAATTTCAAATATTTTTCGATGAATACTTTTACATAGTCTTTCAATTGTTTAAGTTCCGCTTTTTTCTAATAATCTAAAGTCAAGAAAAAAATGAAGTGAAAAAAAAAGATCGGCTGCTAAAGACTAAATTCTCATTACAAAAATATGGATCTCTGATAAACAGCACGATTTGATCGACTGATGAAATTTGCTGAAAATTCCTAATTGCTGAAAATTTATCTTTATTTTCTATCAAAATTTCTCCTTAACCTGACTTTTTTGTAATTTTATTCAATTTAACTCACTTTTTACCCATTCTTTTTCTTTATCTTGTCCAATATTTTCTACAGTGGCTTCGCCCAAATTACCTACATTTATTTTCTGTAGGCTGCTTTCCTGCTTCCTCCTTTGTACCATACTACTCCCTTCTTGTAAATCAGTCTTTGAACATTCCTCAAATTCCTCTTTTAATTTCCATATAATGCTCCATTCAATCGAAAAAAAATCGTAATATGGAATATCGAGAATTTGAAAATATGTTTCTTTTGTTCACATTTTCTAATTTTTTTTGGTTCAAGTTATATAGTGAAGAAAAATGATGAATTGTAAGAATAAGGTTGCCTTAAGGCCTTAATTTGTGCAGAAGAGAGGGAGACCTCCACGCACATCCTATTGCTATTTGCATTCGCAAAGCTATAGGCTTCTCGGAAGCAATTCTTTTTGCCGAACGAGATGGGATCTGGAGTGGAACAAGCGGCTTACCTTTATGGGGCAGCCAAACGGATCCTTTATGATGCGGAAACACAATAGGCCTCTAGGCCTAAATGTTGCAGATTCTTGGAATCGTCCTGCGTGATTAATAATAATAATAAAATAAGACCTAAATTTCCCTATTAACGGCTTTCTTTTCTTTCCTATAGAGTGATTTTATAGGAAAGGAAAAAACAATCTAAGAGCGGTCTTTACAGTAAATTCGCCGTTATTTTTTCAAATTTGAAGTATTTCCAGACGAAAACTTTCACGAAGTTTTAAAAAATTATTTCAATCGCTTAAAGTTTAAGTTCATATTTTCCATTATTGTGCCAATGATTTCTATGAAAACTTAACTCTGTTTAAGACCGAGATTAGTGCAATTTCTGCTTTTCTCTAATTATCTGAGATCGAAAAAAAGGAGTAGTAAATTGTTGGGAATATTTGATGACATAGTACATTTATTTCAATGTAAATCAGAAATAGAATGGATCATGAGATTTTTTAAGGAATGCAAAAGTTGAAAAAATCCCTTAAGAAAAAGTTTAAAAAATATACGACTTCAATCATGGCTATTAATTTATTTCAAAGTTTATTATAGGAAGCATTTATTCTGGCATTTACATAATATACATATCTACAGGAATTTCATGAAATATTTCAAGCGTACGTAACTGGGGCTACGTATCTGGCAAATCCTGGCGCAGCAACAGGCGCTGTATAAGCAACAGGCGAAGCAACGTTAGCTAATGTGTTTGCAAACACAGGTGATGTATAAGCCACCCTGGCTACTTGTGGTGCATATACTGGTGCTGCATAGGCTGGCTCTGTATACGCAACGGGTGCAGTTTTTGCAACAATCGGTGCAAAGGCTTTAATCAAAGGTGCCTTGCTAACAATCGCGTTGAAACCATTGATGGGATCGGCTGTATAATCAACAGTACGACGTGTACCATCAGGATCGTTGAGACTGTATTGGCCCCGAACGACATCGCCATTTCTCGATTCGATTTGTCTTTTGGAATCGCCCGTTAAAGCGTCTTGTACGTCGTAAGCGAACGTGTATTGCGGATTTGGATCGTATTCCGAATCTGCTAATTTGGCCGCGATCGCCACGTTTGCGACCGGCGCTACCACGCCACCACCTCTTGCGACAGCGACCAAAGTAACCAAAATTAAAAACTGAAAAAAAAGAAACGTTATCACGAGGAATTGATCCGGTTCGTTTTTACCTTGATTGCCATGTTAGAACACTTGATGGACTGATGAGTCGGAGACCGGGGTTTGTATTTATACGACCATGTATCACCGACATGAATACTAATTTGCGTACGATTTTTTTTTTAATACGACGACGATGATGCAATTTATGCGTAAAGAAATTTTGTTTTCTTTTATGTGGACACAAAATGCAAGGCAGTCGTCGGTTGTTGCAAAATGCAATGTTGAATGTTCGTTTTCGATATACGGGACAGGTTGAAATTTAAATATTGATGATGTGTTAAGATTTACGCCACTGAAATGTAATTGCGCGAAAAATCATTATTCAAAGTGGCACGTTGCGTCGCTTGATAAGATCACGAGGATGGATTGTTAATTTCGCCATGAATGAATCCGCTTGTAATTTTTTTTTTTTTTTTTCATTCGAAACTCGTCGACCCGCATTCGATCTTCAGTGATTCATTTTTCTTTAATCCGTCGCTTAATATTGTACGTTTTTTCACAACTTAGCAGAGATTTTTTTTTCTAAAAAGGTATTTATTTATTTTATTTTCCGTGTCCGGCTCATACGACATCTTTCCAAAAAATAGCGGCTGCAATAGCCTTATCGTTACATAAAATTAAGTCTTCGAGTGTTCATTCCTCTTCCAGTTGTGGGCAAACCAGTAGGTGGCTCATATCTTGTAGGTGGCCACACGAACACATCACATCGTCATTCTCAGACATTCTCCACCTCAACAGGTTTGCCTTGCATCTTGCCACTCCTGTCCTTAGCCGATTTAAGGATTTCCATACCGCGTAAGGGAGGTGTTTGCCTGGAGCCATTTCTTCTCTTGGGGGTTCCCGAGTAGTTAGCGGGACCACCTAGTGATACGATTGTTTTCTATGGACCCCTCGAGTATGTGTGATCTTGCCATGAAGCTCTTTCTTGATCTTAGGTGTCGACCGGCTGGCTCGTGTTGGTACAGAGGATGGCGAGCATCGGTTTCCTGTTTCTTCCTTTCAGCATCCGTAGCGACGGCTCTTCGCACAGATGGGGGTGCCACGCCAATTAGTGGATACAAACTATTGACTGGCGTTGAGTTTAGGCAACCTGTCACGATCCTTGCTGTTTCGTTGATAGCGATGTCCACATGTTTCGCGTGAGCTGACGCTGCCCAAACCGGTGCTGCGTATTCCGCAGTGGACACACAAGCTTCTGAGCGTCTCTGGTTGAGCTCCCCATGCTGTGCCTGTGAGTTTTCTTAATATGTTATTTCGTGCACTAACTTTGCCTTTAGTATTGATGCAGTGTTGTTTGAAGG
>JAFFZR010020960.1:0-14101 GCA_018397195.1 Lethrus apterus | reverse complement strand
TAAGATATATCATTTTTTAAACAAAACTAAATATATTTTATTTAAAGCAAACTATGTAATAATGTTTTGTTTCTATTATTCTTTTTTATTATACCTATGTATTGATTAATTGTATATAAGATTAGCATGGTATTATTTATGTTGATCTTGTTATAGAAATGGAAGAATTTACGGAAGAAATGTATCTTTTTTTTAATTGATTAGCTCAAGAAGTTCGCCGCGTTAACAGTACCCCCTGTCAGCAAATTTACGTCGCGCCGCTCCGACCGCCCGACCTAGTGGACGAATCCCCTGTCAGCAGATCTGCGTCGCGCCGAGGCGCGCCGCTCCGACCGCCCGGTCTAGTGGACGCTCAGCTTTACCAATCAAAATATATATGTTTCAAAACAATACAAAATTATCATTTCTATTCCTTGCAAACTTTGATCTTTTACTAGGAATGATTTATATATTAAAACGTTAATTATAACGTATCGCATAATAATGGAATGTTGGTCACAAGTTTTGAAATATCTTATCAAGTATCTAAAAGAGAAAAATTGCGACATTTGCCATTTGCACTTCCTTTACTATTTTCTTTAAAATATGTTTCCTAGAAAACTCATTTCATGTATCTGAACTAAAATATTTTGTTCGTTTTATTTTCAACATAGCGGGTCAAATTTTGATAACATTTACTTCCGAAATAATAACAATTTTTCAGTATCATTTTGATTATTCGACTATACGTCATTGTTATTTAATTAACGATTTTATTTACAACTGGTATCGGCCACTGGCGATACGTATTTTGCTAAAAATGTATGTAATCATAATTTTATCGTCTTTCTCATTATGTTCCTGGTTTGAGGACCAAAAATAATATTTTTTTTTGTATCTGCAAGATTCTCATCGTTAGAGGTTTCGCTGTCCAGTATTACTTATTTCCGAATATTTTTCAGATAAGTACGTACCTACAGCTATTGTCAAATTAAATAAGACAAGCCCGGTTGACAGCTCAACCAAGCGACCGGAAGATTAATGGTTGCCTGTATCCGAACCTTCGGCAGAAAAGAAATGTTTACGATATGATAATATACCTGGATATTTAAATTTTCTTTGCGCTTAGAACCCCTCAAGGCGAACGCAACTGTTTGCGACGTGTTTGAAATTCATTCCTATACTAAGATTAACTTTATAAGTAAATTAAACTACATATATTAATTCTATGAATACGCTTCGAATATTGCATTTCTAGTTTATAATTTGTAACATTAAAACAATTAACAAAAGGCGGTTTTGAAAAGAAAGAAATGAAACCTGTATGACACATTATTTGTTGAATTAAGTACAAAAATCAACAGAAATAAATGTAATAAATTGAAACAGACGAGTATTATTTGTTTCAAAATAGTATATTAGAATGCGCCTTGGATCTTTACAATCGGGTTTTAATAACCTTCTATTAACTGTGTACTGTGCAAACTTCAGAAATGAGCCACCCTTAAAATTGTTTTGTTTCCTTTTCCAACAGGAATGATCGACATTCTACAATTGATTTTTACGTTCGTATTAACTTTTCTTCACTCTCGAAAAGGGGTTACTTTGTTCGAGTACCTCTTCTTTTGAAATTGTAGTAAAGTAAAATTATTGTAATTAATTATGCATTTAACAGCTCAATGTTTATTTACCATTGACAGTAAAATTAATGGGATGACTGGTCTAGTGGCTTAGTTAGTAGGTTAGTAATCTCAATGTCTAAGGTTCAAATCTTATGCCCAGTTGCATCAAGCCACGATTAATTAATCCGTATTACTTTCTATAGAAACAATTGTCATGACTATTGTTATAATAATTGTTCCTATAGAAATTAATCGGAGATTCACTAATTTGCGTTGGTGCAACTCGGCCTTAGTTATGGACATTGAAATTTTATTTATCTACAATGATTCTAACTTTGAATTGGCCTTCAAAAAGGGATAAATAAAATAAATAAATAAATAAATAAAATTCTTATTAATGTTTCCAGTAGGGTTGTGTACCTATTTTAGACGACGGCATAATTTATATATTTACTAATATTTTACACGAAACTTACATTAAAATTTGGAGCAATTATTTTAATAACACTAGCAATTTGTATTGCGAAAAAAAAACAGAGTATTACAAATAAATTGAAACATTAAAATTAAATTAAATATGACACATTATATATATATATAATCTTGTCCTCATGTACTGTTAAGTGTTGAGGTTATGACACATTATAAAAACATATTTTCCATGAAATGTTTTAATCTAAATAAATATGAGGAATATACAGGTGTCCCAGGATGTTTGTAACAGCCCATATCTCAGAGGTGGTAAGTAAGATTTATTTCAAATTCAGGATGTCTGTTTGAGCCTTAGGGAAAATTTTTGTAATATAATATTAAACCTTCATTCCCAATTTCCACTTCTCAGCAACAAATACTGAATTACGAAATTTAAATGGAACAACCTGTATATTTTTCATTATTCGAAAATACACATTAAAACAAACTCAATAGTACAATTTTGACAACATTTTGTGCAGATATCGACAGTATAAATATTCGAAAATACACCCGTGGAATCAGTTATGCATTTTGACAGAAATTGATAAACTATAAACTAGAGTTATTGACTATGACAATATGGAAACCGTTCATTGTACAAATTATACAACTATTTACATTTGCTCCACTCTTTCCGTAAATAAGGAATGCTATAGAAATATGCATAATTTTACTTGAAACAACATTCAATAGGTCTTTAAAACAATTAATCAAATATTACAAAATATGTTTAAAAAAACAGTAACGATAATAATAAAATAATAATAATAATATAGCAATAAATTATGTGCTTTTGACACATGAACTATTTATATCATATAAAGGTCAAAAACTATGGCAACGAATTTCTGTCAAAATGCATAACTGATTCCACGGGTGTCTTTTCGAATATTTATAAATGTCGATATCTGCCTGTTTCTAACCAAAATGTTGTCAAAACTGTACCATTGGATTTGTTTTAATGTGTATTTTCGAATAATGAAACAGGCTGTTCCATTTAAATTTCGTAATTCAATATTTGTTGCTGAGAAGTAGAAATTGGGAATGAAGGTTTAATATTACAAAAATGCTCTTCCCTAAGGCTCAAACAGATATCCTGAATTTGAAATAAATCAGACTTACCGTCTCTGAGATATCGGTTGTTGTAAACGTTCTGAGACATCGTTTATAAAAAAAAATATCTTTTACAACTATTAATCTTAGTATAGGAATGAATTTCAAACACGCCACAAATTGTTGCATTTGCCGTTGAGAGGGTTCTAAGCTCAAGCAAAATTTAAATATCCAGGTATATAATCGTAAACATTTCTTTTCTGCCGAGGGTCCGGATTAAGAAATAAATATTCAATGAAAGCAAATACAGGCAACCAGTAATACTCCAGTGGCTCAGTTGTGCCGTCGACCGGGTATGTCTTATTTAATTTGATAATAGCTGTACATACGATGTTATTAGAATTATTACACTAGACTTGTACGATAAATCACAGATGCTCTTTTATAATAAGCTGTCGAGAAATATAAAAAGTATTAACATAAATTTGTAAACAAAAAGTGAATTTGTACAACATACATATCATAGCATCTTCGAGAAATATAAAAGGCATTAACATAAATTTGTAAACAAAAAGTGAATTTGTACATACATATACAGTGAGGACAAAAAGTAAGGAATATTTAAAATAAAAACGAACTCAACCGGTTTTTTAAAAAACGTTGAAACAGGTCGATTTTTGATTTCAAAAATACACATTAATATGTGCGATTCATCTTCCGACTTTCATTTGTTTTGTAGTAAGACGTCATCACAAAAAAAATAAATGACAACATAGATTTTTTTTGTGGAATCCGATAGTGATTTTTCTACCCTTTATGACCGTGCAAAAAAATCACAAGGTTGCATAAAAAAAATTCTGAGAAAAATCGATCTGAAAATTTAATGTTGATATAATGCTACTTATAACTTATAAAACATGATAAACGAAAAATTCTAAAGTGAAAAGTGAAAATAAACCAAATAAAATTAGCAGTATTAAATTAAATGTTCAAAATGCCATCCATTGACTTCTTGGCAGTATGCTAGTCTATTTAGAAATTCACCCAAGACGTTATTAATAACAATTTGTTCTATTTTACGAATTTCTGCTTGAATACGCTGCTTCAATACTTCTAAATTTTCTGGTTTTGTTTTGTAAACTTTTGACTTTAAGTAACCCCATAAATAATAATAATAATGTCAAGAGAATTAAAGATTGACAGAATGCTTTTATGAAACAGTTTGCTAGATTTAACATTTTTATCATGGTATTTTGATTATTCAGTACGCTGCAAAGGTTGTAAGATAACAACGAAAGGTAAGTACTTCAAAAAGCAATTATTTGTTATTTAGGATAATTGTAAGTCGGTCGTGGCCGTAACCCAAAGACCATACTATGTAATTGGGTTCGACCTGTTGAGGTGGCAGAACAGAAAGGGTTAAATCAAATAAAATAAAAAATTTCAACATTAAATTTTCAGATCGATTTTTCTCAGAATTTTTTTAGTGCAACCTTGTGATTTTTTTGCACGGTCGTAAAGGGTAGAAAAATCACTATCGGATTCCACAAAAAAAATCTATGTTGTCATTTTTTTTTTTTGTGATGACGTCATAACTAACTATGTGTATTTTTGAAATCAAAAATCGACCTGTTTCAGCGTTTTTTTAAAAAACCGGTTGAGTTCGTTTTTATTTTCAAATATTCCTTACTTTTTGTCCTCACTGTATATAGTTACTTCTTATTTGTCAGAATAATCTCCATTTTTTTTACAAATATAATTTTGACTATATAACGTTGAAATAATAATTTTATTATCGTGAAAATTTACAAAGGAAAATATATTGCCAAAATTTGATGTCATTTATCTTATTAGTTTTGGCCATCCTTCCACTTCCATGTGCATTACATTTTTGTCAATAAATTTGATATCATATCTATTTTTTTATTAATTTACTTTAGGTCTGTTTGGTATCAAGAACTGGTGTAGAAAAGTGTACACTACAAAATGCAATCCGTGCACTTTTTCAAACTAAATATGAGTGAATGTAGCTTAACACTACTTACATTTATTCAGCTCGCCAGAAAGAATTTATATAACAGAATCAATGTGTAATAAATGTTTAATTTCAAAAAAGTGTACACCAGTTCATGATACCAAACTGACCTTTTATTAGTATCTTCTCTAATCGTGATCTTAACATAACAATTATGGAAACGTTTAAAAATTAATACATGACGAGATTTATAATTATTACTTGTTCAATTCTAAACTTAGTAGTTTGATAATACACAAACTTGACGTGATTTAAGACGCGGGTTTTAGTTTAAGTGCACGCGTTGCAGTAGCGTGTGCGTTATAAATTTGTGCATAAATCGTGCATGTACTACAAGATATGTAAAACAAATTCACTTATTCACTTTACAAATAATTTAGTAGAAGTGTGTTTAATTTCTCATAAACTATGGACATGAAATAAATAATTTGCTGAACAAATGCGTTTGATAAAAATAAAAATGATAAAAATTTTGATAAAATGCCACGATCTGACCTGAATAATTTAATGGCCTGATTTTATCTAGCAAACGAATGGGTTGTAAATTAATTAAACAACGAATATAAAAATCTATATTTTTGTTCTAAATACCTTTTACGTGTTTATTTATTTTATTAAATACACAAAATATAAATTAATCAACTTATAAGCTATTAATACAACTCGACCTTTCACGTGTACTACGCAGAATACTTGGGGATATAATCGGACCCTAATTAGATTTCACCCCTCTATCGGTATTTATTAATCAATAAACGTTCAGATATCCAGTTAGCCCATTCATTTCAAGACGTATGTAAATGTTTGCAAAACTCCATTAAAATAAAGTGGTTTAACCTAATTTCAGTGTAATGGTGGTAATTTGATTTTGTTTGATAGTATATGATATATTACAGTTTACATTTCCTATTGGCATTTCGCCATATATAGTAGTTGTTATCACATATTTATTTTTGAATCTAATTTCTGAACTAATTTTTGAGAAAAATTTCACCATGTTCGTTCATATTAATAACTAAAGAAAATTCTAATTTGTAGATTACGAAAATAACAAGCGGTTTTTTTTCACAATTTGCATGTAAATGCGATTTCTGTAATTTGATTTTTATGATAATTTACTACTCACCGTCGTGTGTATGATAATTTGACACGGAATTGAAATTTGTTTTGCATTTTCAGTAGATAAGCAAATATATAACAAAATTAACTACATCTACGTTACAATAAATTTTTAAATAATGTTTAACGCTAGGATCATAAATAGTAATTAAATGCAATATGCTTCATCACATTATTTCATTGTATTAGTTTTTTATATTTTATATTGTCAATAATTTCGTATAAATTTCACAAAATGGATACAAGAATTTAATCCTTAAAGTAATTTATCATATAACTTAGTTTACAGAGAATTTTAGCCATAATTTACAAAGTAACACAAATCACAATTTAGTTCACTTAATTCATTTACGCTTAGTTTGTTTATTGATCTTGGTCGGCGACAAGAAAATCTATCCAAGCTATATATCTCAATATTTAAATTGTTTATTGTTGATTTATGTATCTAGTCATTTGCAAGAATGTCGCAATTCAAATTATTGCAATGGATTCAACCTCCACATTCGTAAAAAAAATCATTAAAGAACGACATTAAATAAAGGATTTGTGCTATAATGAAATATAAAAAAATAAAATATATATTTGACTATTTAGTTGTATACGTTAATTTTCGCGCGATTATGGATGCTGCCATTAAACAAATATTACATTATTATTAACTTAAATTAATTAATTAAAACAAACAAAACATAGTTGTTGTTTCCAAGAGAGGAGACCTTAATTGTTCGATTTTCTTATCACTTCTATATTTAATTCACCAACATAAACTCATTGTTAAAACATAATAATAACATGGACTGTTAATTGCAGACAGGATTAATTAACAACAACATTATTTACAAACAAGAAAATGAGTTTATCAATTAATGATTATGAAGTAAAAACATGTAAGAATAGATGTCTGAAAATATTAATGTACAAACAGTGTTGCACCAACACGGTTATGCGATAAATATAGTCAGTGTCAATCAAGGGGAGCAAAGCTATTTTCTTCCGAAGGAAACTCAATTAAGCTACAATATGGAATTCAACTTGTTGACTAGAAATAAACAGGAAAAGGTAAATAACGTTATTTTATTACATCGAGTAAGAAAGCTGGTGATGTTTATAATTAAATTTAATTTTATATAGAAATAATAATAACAAAAAAAATTAAACTTACATTTAAATAATTAAAAGATTTTCAACCCCTATTATTTTACAAACCAAGTTCTGAAAAATCGCCAAAACATGTTACTTTTAATTCCAGGGGGTACGTAAAAATTAATTGATTTTTAATAATCGCGAATAGTTACGCCTCTAAATCCGTAAATGACAATTGAGGCCATTTTAAACCTTCCTTAATTTACAATGGTTTATAATTCATCGAATTTTACTTAGTTAGTTAGTAATATTTTCTCGTCGTATAAATTTTGCAACGTTAACCACCTTGAGTTTTCGTATACACATTTCCTTTTTTCTCCACATTTTTTTCTATTCTGTTCATCTATCCATGACCAAATATTGACTGTTCTATCCATGACCAGATAAAAATACTAACGATATTGGCTTTTTTGTTTGTTTCCAAAAATGTGTCTAATATAAAACGTAGAGGTTTGTCTTTCATTGAAAAAAACTGGATGTAGATCGAACACAATTATCATTCTTTTAAAATAGCAACAATTGCAACTTTTTCTGCTGTGGTATAAATCAATTTTAAAAAATGCTTTACAGTGTTCGAAAACTATTACAAATTTTGCTCATTTAAATACCGATTAATTTATAAACCAGCTAAGGAAAAAAAAACGAATGTAGAGTTATTATTTAATGGATAATTTAAAATATAAATACATTATTCAAATATCGATTATACATAGCGCATTTTTTAACCTGAACACATGGTATCTAGGTAATTTATAATTAAGTATGCAGCATATAGGAGTGTGCCTGAAGCCATTCCCTTTTCGAGTCCATATCATATACACATAGGTTAGTGTCATTCATAAATCATGAAGCTTTACAAACGAATGAAGACCTCGCACGATTCTAGCATGAATAGAGGCCACGAGTGATATTCATTTCCCATGGTAGTGAATATCTTAAGAGTACTAAATATTTATTATATTTTATACAGAATTGCTGTATGAAATGAAATTATTATTAAAGCTTAAAGCATTAGCGTACAATGTATGTATAAACAATTATAAAAATGCATTAACTTTTATAGTCTCTCCTTTATCGAAAATAAAAAAAATAATAAATAAATGCACACAATAACAATTATTTTGTTTTAATGACTTTTAAATGAGAGAAAACAATTTTAAATATACGAATGCTGAACAAAATTTAGCAATTATTCGATAAGATAACGAGAGGTTTGTCGACTTACATTTTCACATCTTTTTTATAATTACCACGTTGTTTTTGAAATTATACATAAAATAATTGTGCAATTTCTACTTCAGTTTTATTCCAAATGTTTGAAATTGACACTATACATTTTTTCTTGGAGGCAGAACCTGACATACATAGATTGATTGATTAATTTGGAGCAATATAGAAAAGCAACAAGAAACAAAGAGAACTTCTTTAACGCACAAAAGTAACTACAATCAACGATGATAACTACACAATTTAACAACTCAAAGATTGTTTGACAGTTAAATAGAATTGACACAACCTGTTTAGAAGGATTTTCAAATTTGTGAAATAAATCTTACAAATTATTAACCAATCACAACAGCGTAATTTAAATTTGGCGCCAGTTTCTGCGTAACAGGAAAAAATAAATTTATCTATCTGTTGTATCAATTTAATAACATATTAAATATTATAAATCAACAACTAAATTTGTTATTAATTTATTACCGATATAACAGTCTTGATCTGTTGTTGATGGCTCTGTGCGTCTGGCTCAAGAGATTGACGTGCGTCGACGTAATCAGATTACATAACAGATGTAATTAATTATGAGTACATTAAAGGGAATCAATTAACGGTTTAATTGATTGATCACAATAAATTATATTGTGATTAAATGTCATTCTGGAAACATATCTCGGTACATAGAAAAATCGCATCATGTGCGAGATATAATGCCCGTTGTATATAAAACGTTATGTCTTCAATATTTAATCAGTCAAACAAACTTGAACATTTATGCCCAGTTGCACCAAGCCACGATTAATTAATCTGTATTAATTTCTATAGAAACCCATGACAATGGTTTCTATAGAAATTAATACTATTGTTGTAATAATGGTTACTATAGAAAATAATCGAGGATTAACTAATTTGCGTTGATGCAACTCGGCCTTAGAGGATAATTTACGGAACTCAAAAAATAACACCACGTTGTGTTGAATTTTCCGTATATAAAATGCTGATAGATAATACATTTTTTGATAGTAAAATTCAACTGAAGGCACCATCTCGAATATATTTCTATATTTATTCCCTGAAGGAACAACAGATGTCGCCTATAAGAAACGGATAACGAACTTGATTGAGGCAGATGTTCTTTCTTAACGAAAGTACGTCCCCTTCTAAATTCTTTATATTATTCCAGTTCTTATTTTATTATTAAATTTATTATTTCTAAATTCGTAGGCTCTATCTTAACGATAAATTAATTTACTACTAACTGAAAAATGTACAGAAATTTTCTTTGAAAAATTAATGTCTATCTTCTGTCTAAAGTTAATTGAATTACATTTATTATATCTTCTTTATTCTATCAGATATATGTACTTATTATACCTTCTAAATTTAAATTTCGATTTTATATTAGCGTGTCTATAAATAAAATCGTTTTTTTTTTTAATTATTAAAAATAAATATTAAACTGCACATTTTAGAAGACAAGCTGAAATAATTATAAATCATTTCAAACTACATTAATTAAACATAGCAGGTAAAGAAATAGTATTATTTGCGAGTGAAAATGAAGTTACCGGATAAAAACTTATAAACATGATTCATGGGATGCGAAAATATCAGCTTGCATCATTTATAAGTAGGCGAATCTGTTATACAGGTTTATAACACAGGTTTATAAAATGGACATCGTTAATTCTAACAAAAAATGCACATAAAAGAGGACAAATGAAAAACATTTATGTTGCTATGTTGGTTGAAAATCCTCACCTTTTAACTCGAGGAATTTCTCAACTTATGTAAGTCATGTCTCGACAAATGAAATTTTAAAATAGGCCTAGTATCACATTGAAACGCAAAAAAAATTTCTGCAAGATTCTGATATCCTGCGATGTTGAGAACAGATTAATAATAAGATTAACTAGGTTTCTTTTATTTTATTATTTTCACTAAGTTACCATGTCGTTGCAAAATCTTTCATCCATAAACAGCGTTTGTATAGCAATTGTATAGAAATACAAGTAATTGAGACATTTTAACATTTTAACGTAAAATGATCTTGTGTTTCTTTAACATAAACTATTGTAAAGCGATACAGATATAATTCCTAGTACCAATATTTCCAACACAAGCATATTTTACATTTCCTAAATATTATATTAACCAACTGATAAATTGGAAAATGTATCCAAACCTATAATTACTATATTTTTTCTTGGGTTTCAATAAAATATAAAATGTACAATTTTACAATCAGTGGGCAATATGACGGATTAAATAGAGCTTTTGTTTATTCTTTCGTTAATTACGGTTTCTTTGATACTTTTATTATCTTATAACATTTAAAAAGCGTAATATAAAATAAATATTTTATACCAAAATAATAAAATCGTACTGTAGTTTAAGAGCAGGTCAGAAAAGTTATACGATTTGTACGAAAAGTACGGTAGTAATTTTGAATATATTTTTAATAAAAATCTTTTTTTTTTTTTTTTGAGCGTGCAACCAAATTAATACTCAAGTAGTGCAATAAAATATATTTATTACGACACACAATATTAAGAAATATAAAAATGTGTTTCGTGATCTTCGTCGGGTAATAAATATATTTGACGTTTGTTATTTATTCACTATGGAAACATTCTTTAAAAAGCATAGTTTACTATAAATTTGTTTCATCAATTAGTTCAAAGTGTTGAAATAATAATTTTAAACATTAATTAATGAATCAAATTTTACAATTCCTAATCCCTATTGCGTCCCACGACTTCTATATACTCCAGCTATTGCTGTAAGACTAGGAAAAACGTGGAAAAAACCTAGTCGAGTATTTCGACCATTATCAAGTCTAATTCTAAAACAATTCAGTATATTATTAAATTATTAATGTAAAAGTAATTTAAAATAATTTCAAATATAATAAATTATTTCAATAGTAACTCAATAATGGACAATTGAAATTATGTAAAATTATAAATAATACATAATTCCCTTTCCGATAATAATATAGGTAACTTATAAATATATAATTTTGTGTAAGTGTCACTTTTAAAATTTATAGAGTTACTGTCTTTTTTTATATTAATCATTTCCAAAACTAATCTTTTTTTATAATTAGTTTCTTTATCAATAATTTCCACATCTTTAAAGTTAAATTTATGTCCAGTGTCTTTAGTGTGTTTTGAAAGTGCTGTGTCTGTTACGTTGTATGTATAAAAATATAAAAAATAAAATATATAACAAATTTAATAGAAAATTTAATATTTCAAAATATATAATAAACATGAACATTAATAGATACACTCGTGGAAACGAGATAACAATATAAAAGTTACTTCCACAACCGCAAGGAGAATGAGTGACTAGGCGTTATCTATGGGGCGTCAGTATCGCCAGTCAGAAGTCGTCGATGGAGGCCTATGCAACGTAAATCTACGATTCAATATTCATTATAGGACGGTATCAAGATGGAGGGAGAGTATTTAAAGCTTTGAAAATAACCAATAAAATCGTAGATTTACGTTGCATAGGCCTCCATTGGCGACCTCTGACGGGCGAAATAAAACTGCCCCATAGGTAACGCCTAGTCACTACTTTTGTCCTATGACTTTTAAAAAAACTTCTTGTAATGATGATTCCTTGACATCGCACACTTCAAATTTGTATCGTTTTTTTAGTTCTTCAAGTTTTTCGAAAACATCAGACCTCGATGTGTTTTTTACACGAAAATATAAGAATTCCTGTCAAAAAGATAAGTTCAGTACTCTTAAACATAAAAAATTCCTTAAGTATCGAAAGTCATCACGAAATAATTTCACGAATTCTAACATGATACATTTTAAACAAATTTTAAAAAGATAAGCATAATTTGAAGAGGAGGCACATTCATTAAATTACCAAGTAATACACAACTCACCTCATTCTTGTCAATTTCATCAGTTCCTTCAAAAATGTCATATATTGCATTAATATCTTCTTCATTAGAATTTGATAATTTTATTTTGATTACGAAACCGACGGAATATTTCTCTTTCAAAGCACGTATAGTTCCCATCTCTTTGCGTCTTCCATTCTTCAATACCATCAGTCTGAAAAAAAATTAATATTGGTCCAAATTTTTCGTCTATTGATTGAACCCAAAATTATTTAAACTGATTCTCTATATGTTATTAGTTATCAAACATAAATTTTTGTAATTTTCGTTTCAAAAATAATATCCAAATAATATCTACTGTACTTACTGATCACATAGTGCCTCACATTCGTGCATACTATGCGATGATATTATTAGTCCACATTTCCTCTTTTGTTTTAATTTTTCTAAAACATTCCATAATTTTCTTCGTGATATTGGATCAACGCCAGTAGTTGGTTCATCTAATATTATCATGAATGGATTGCCCATTATTGCAATACAAGTGTTAAGTTTTCTTTTATTTCCTCCACTGTAATGTGCAGAAGGTATATCGGCATAATCCATTAAATCTATAAAATTAAAGTACTATAATATAATGACATTTATGAAATCTACGGTTAAAATTTTAGTTTTTCGAACTATTATCGCCCTATATCTTTGAAATTAAGCGTCTTTCCGAAAATCAGGACAAACAAGTTATTTAAAATAGCCTAAGGAATAACCCACTGAATTTTCGCCGCATGTTTAGTAAACAACCTGTATACTATAAAATTATACTTATCTTTTATTTGTAGGCAAAAAACCAGTAAAAATGTGAAATGTAATAACATTTTTATACTGGTTGCTTCCTTACGAATAAGTATAATTTCAAACAATTACAACCAACAATTTGACATTAATAATTACTATAAAAGGAAATTAAACCAACATCCACTTACTAAACATTTCCAAAAGTTGATTTACAGTTACACAATCCAAACCACGAAGTTGTGCAAACATATTAAGTTGTTCTCTTCCAGTAAGTTCTCCTATCAATGCATCCTGTTGTGGACAGTAACCTCTTTTGTGCTGTAATAAATATTTTTTAGTATTTACCAATTATTTTTAATAAGCAAATAACTACCCAAAGAATAATTGATAAATACTAAAAAAATTACTTTATATGTATATATTATATACAGTGTGTCCCAATTTCGATGCTCACCATTGGTATCTCGGTTATTAGAATACATAGAGCAACGGTTAAATGGGGAATGTTTTGCAGAATTCAGTGCTAACCACAAATCTTGTTTCAAATTTGACCCAACTTTTTTCATTTTTAAAATATTTTGGAAAATCAAAAATTTGTCGATTTCATTATTCCTCAATAACTGAATAACGCTTAATCTGACCTCTTTTAAAGTTTTACATTGTTTTTTACACTTTTTTAAGACGAAATTTTTGATATAAACAGAAACCCCCGATTGTCATTTGTTTTTAAGTTATTAGCGCTAACTTTTGTTTTTCATATGGTGGCCATATTGGATTTTGGGTTTGTTAGATAGTGCT
>JAFFZR010020959.1:0-14243 GCA_018397195.1 Lethrus apterus | reverse complement strand
TCAACCAAAATAGTAATCGAATCATCATTACATTACATACTGTGATTGATCATCGTATGAGTTAACCGAACCAAAATGTGAATGGTTTGGAAAATAAATTTACGCCCAATGTCATTTACCTTATGTGAATTTGACTAACTAATTTAATAATTACTTAAATAAATTAATACAGGTTAACTAAAGTAAATGTAAAGTTTTTTTTGCCCATTGACTTCAATACATTTCTGTAATCGTCGTCTAATACTCCTCTGGACATTGTCAAGCATTTCGACAGATATTGTTTGCGCTGCAGCCAGAATTCGCTGTCGTAGTTGATTGAAAATCTGACAGTTTTTAATAATGTCAAACCATCAATTTTTAAAAATATCGCGTGTTGACCTGGTAACGTTTTCATTGTTGCCTCCCGATGTTGCCAGATATTTTTATTGTAGAATTTTAAGAAATTAATTTACATTTTTTAAGCGTTTAAAGACTCTTTTTGTAATTCTCATTGTCTGAAAACCATCTGCAACACAAAATCTTCATCTTCTACCACCTGCATAAAAATTCCATGGTCTGAATGCGATAAACTTTAGATTAAAAAATTTAAATTTAAAATGCTTAATCTCCCGAACAAAGGCTCGTAGAAAATTTTTGTTTACACTTTGTTTACTCAGTGTGATGTTCTGTATCACCACTCTAAATTGGGGCAGTAATTTTGGATTAGCCTGTATATACCAAGGAAAAAACAGAAATATAACGTTAATATCAAAGTGTGCTTGTGGTGGAATCAGAGGTGGAATCAAAGGGTGTAATCAAATGTATGCAAAATAAAAGGTACCAAATTTCTATCGAAAAAATTGGTTTAAACAAGAAATAAACTTGACACGTTATAGAAATTATCAAAATACAATTATGTATGGAAAATATCAAAGTGGCCATATAAGATAAAATAAATCGTAATATTCAAAAAATTTCACTACCTAAGAATTTTAACGATTTTTGAAATTTTGAAATTTGAATCCTGAAACTGGGTAGTGATAAACAAATTTAAATTTTTTAAAAATTTTTTGCCTTTCTCGTTTCTACACATGTCGATATGTCATAGGTAATTTTTGGAACTATCCCCCAATTAAATAATTTACAACGCTATAAATCAATAAAATTTTTGGAAAAATGCATATCAAATAGATAAAACTATTAATATTAACATATATGTTTTTTTAAATAAAACTTTATCATCGAAATTAATCTCCATTTATTCATTGACGTTAGTGATATGTTGGTATATAAGGTCATTAAGAATCCGTTACGATCAGTGTGCAACCCAGCCATCAAAATGTTAAAAACTGTGTTAATCGCTTTGTTCTGCGTGACAGGTAAGTAACAAAAAAATTATTTTTAATTCATTCATATGCAATTCATATGTTTCGTTTAGGATTGAACGGCTATGCCGTGAATAGGGGAATTTCGATCCTACCGGCCGAGCTCGAAACAATTGAAGTAAACGACATCGTAGCCGAGACCAAACCACTTGAGATTGAACCACAAGAGGAAACGCCCGAAATTTCAATCCTTCCATCGCCCGTTGAAGTCCCCGAAGTAAACGAAATAACTCCGGAAGTTCTACCGATCCCCGTCAATCCGGAAGAAGAAACACCGGAAATTTCAATTCTTCCATCGCCCGTTGAAGTTCCAGAAGTAAACGAAATAACTCCGGAAGTTCTACCGCTTCCCATCAACCCGGAAGAAGAAACACCGGAAATTTCAATTCTTCCATCGCCCGTTGAAGTTCCAGAAGTAAACGAAATAACTCCGGAAGTTCTACCGCTTCCCGTCGACCCGGTAGAAGAAACACCGGAAATTTCAATTTTACCCAATCCGATCGAAGTGCCGGAAGTTGAATCGGAAAAGAATCCGTGTGGTGCACCATCCGAACTCGTTGAAGAAATCATTCCGGGTGATTTGATCAAACCTAGTCTACCTGAAGTGAACGAAATTATTCCGGAAGTCGTCGAACCTGAATTCATACCAGGAGATCTTACCAAACCAATCGTACCGGAAATCAACGAAATTATTCCGGAAGTTGTTGAACCGGAATTCGTACCAGGGGATCTGACCAAACCAATCGTACCGGAAATCAACGAAATTATTCCGGGAGTTGTTGAACCGGAATTCGTACCAGGGGATCTTACTAAACCAATTGTTCCAGAAATCAATGAAATTATACCAGAAGTCATTGAACCGGAATTCGTACCAGGGGATCTTACCAAACCAATCGTACCGGAAATCAATGAAATTGTTCCGGAAGTTGTTGAACCGGAATTCGTACCAGGAGATCTTACTAAACCAATTGTACCAGAAATCAATGAAATTATACCAGAAGTCATTGAACCAGAATTCGTACCAGGGGATCTTACCAAACCAATCGTACCGGAAATCAATGAAATTGTTCCGGAAGTTGTTGAACCGGAATTCGTACCAGGGGATCTTACTAAACCAATTGTACCAGAAATCAATGAAATTATACCAGAAGTCATTGAACCGGAATTCGTACCAGGGGATCTTACCAAACCAATCGTACCGGAAATCAACGAAATTGTTCCGGAAGTTGTTGAACCGGAATTCGTACCAGGAGATCTTACTAAACCAATTGTACCAGAAATCAATGAAATTGTACCAGAAGTCATTGAACCGGAATTCGTACCAGGGGATCTTACTAAACCAATCATACCGGAAATCAACGAAATTGTTCCGGAAGTTGTTGAACCGGAATTCGTACCAGGGGATCTTACTAAACCAATTGTACCAGAAATCAATGAAATTGTACCGGAAGTCATTGAACCGGAATTCGTACCAGGGGATCTTACCAAACCAATCATACCGGAAATCAACGAAATTGTTCCGGAAGTTGTTGAACCGGAATTCGTACCAGGGGATCTTACTAAACCAATTGTACCAGAAATCAATGAAATTGTACCAGAAGTAATTGAACCGGAATTTATACCAGGGGATCTTATCAAACCAAATCTACCGGAAATCAATGATATAGTGGCTGCTCCAGTTCCCGAACAACTTCCGGAAATGGACATTGTAGTACCGGAAACGAGGCCAATTCCATTGGAAATCGATCCCAACTACGTTCCAGAAAATCCTACCATCACACGGAAATCATGGTTTTCATTTTAAATTTGTCATTTTAATTAAAAATGTTCTAAGTTTGTAAATACAATAATAATATTAATGAATCAGTATTATAATGGATTCTTTTAATATTTGCCATTACGAACAGAAAAAGTTAATTTTGTTAACTTTGAACAGAAAATGAAAAAATGTCTGGGATTATCTTTTAATTATGATGCGTTTCCGTCGAGTTTGTAATCCGAAATTGGTTCTATTGGTATTCGATTCGTGTACGTTGTAAAATCAGTTTACCAACGTTTTATGTTTCGACATGCATAAATTTCGAATACAATTATCATTTGATGTAGATTTCCCGTCAAATTTGGAATATTCAATCTGATCGATCTTTAAGTGTAATTCTGTTCAACTGAGACGAATTTAATGTCGTATTTTGATCGTAAATATGGTTAAACGTGAGTTTCCACAGGGATTCATTTTTAGACCGACATTGTTTATTAAACTTGTAAGTGATCTGCTTTAGATCTTGTTTACAAGCGAAAAACACTTGACACTTGCACCCATTCTTCTAACTCGATTAAAGCATTGAAAGCAATAATTCTTCGGCTTTCGCCCGCACCAATTAATTTACGAATATTCGATCGCGGCGCTTTTATTTACGGTGGGGAATGAAATGTGCGCCGGGCCCTTCCCATAAATTATGCATCAAATTTTACGAATCAACGGACAACAAACGAACGACAATCGATGGCAACCAACGCAACTGGCATTGGAGCAACCCTTGCCACGTAAATCATCCAAATTTGGTGGTGTCTAATGTTTCGGCGTGGGTTTTATGCGCGCCCCGATTTATCGACCTGCACGCGACGAATCGCAAACGTGCGAGATAATTGTCGATTTCGCGTGGATTTCCGTCGAAATCGAGTGTCGGGTTGTTTGTCGGATTGCCCAGATCGAGTCGTTCGGATTTAATGCGTTTGCACTTTTCGACTTCGTGCCCGATCATTTGCATTTCACCGATTGAGCTTTATGAATTAATTAATGGAATTAGTGAGACGTTGGCTATACTGGAAATTTTAAGTACGAACTATTAATTTCACTTACAAATGTTACAGAGTTCTTTTACGTCATAAATTAATTGTGGAATAGTTGAAAAGCCAAGAAATGACATTTTGTGCCCCACGTTGGGCGCCAGTTTTATGCTACGTACTTGACGTATTAGAATTAATATGAATATCCTCTTAAAGCAGCAATTTTAGTCTGGTGTCTACACGCACAGCTATACAGATACGTCTAGCTGTGGCTTAATTACATCTAATTAAGCCAAACATTTTACAGTTTACAAAAAGAAGCAAAAAAAACTACATGTTTTACAGTGCTTTTTTCCAATCTATATGCAAACATTTTTTAATCATAATATTTTTAAAATACAAACGCAAGAAAAATTACTGTATCGTTCACGAGCTCGTAAAATTAATAATTAATACAGAAACGGTTGACTATCAAGATTTTGTGATTTGAGCCCCACGTTGGGCGCCAATTTTTTGCTACAATCATAGCGAAACAAGAAAAACGTACGACAGAAATATAATCAACGCTTACGCTGGGAAATTACCCTGGAGCTGATGTAATTTTTAGTCGCTATTTGTATTTTCGGTTTAATTTTAAAAATTTTCATAGATGACTAGTGTACAGTTAAGTTGGTGAAAAGTTACACCGTTACATAGCTACACATTTACACATTTAAACATCTAGATACTAAGACACTTTTATAGAAAATACAAAACAAATAATTGTGGAATGTTTTTTGTGATCGTAAAGGGAGATTTTTTTGATTTGAGTGGGTATTCTCCTCTTATTAAAAGTTTATTTGTGTGTGTGTAGTTTATGAGAATTAATTAAAAATTAATACAAAAAAATGACAACTTCAAAGAATTTATACCTCGAACCCCACGTTGGGCGCCAAAGATAAACGAATATTTATATCTGAACTAACGTGATAGTATTTTTTCTTTCCGGTTGTTACGTTTTAATCTTGCGGAGGCCTACTCGATCCTTTAATTAGTCATAATAAAAAACAATTATAATAATAGTTGCGAAAAATGTGTACTTAAAACCCCACGTTGGGCGCCAAATTTTATGCTACACAAATATAAAAGAAACAAATCAAGAAAAAGTGTTAGAATTGAAACTGGATTCAACCATTTAAAACGACAATCGTAAAGAAGATTGAAATTTTTACAAATTAAATTTGAAACCAAAAAGTATGTTCAACCGAGTTTAACATTGTGAGCTTTTTCGAACTTTCAACTTCACGCGCTCCCAGCAAACGAACACATTTGCATACACATTCGACTGTAAGCTTTGCACGTTTCGGCGACGAGTTCATAAGAGTCCGTTCTCATAAAGTTCGCCACACTCTCACACCGACTCGTACGCAACACAAATAATTTAAAATAATAATCGAGCCGGGCGTAGAAAACGATCTAATTGAAATTTTATGCGCCGGGGATTTTGTCTTTTTATTAAATTCATAAAACGTCTGGTATTAAAGTGCATTTTCATACCGAGGCGGCTTTATATTCCATTATGTTTTTTTTTCTTCAGTTGTTTCTCGTCGAAATATTATTTTAGCGCGGGGAATGCGCTGATCTTTTATAAAATGGACATTTCGTTTGGGTATTTTTTTAAAATTTTATTTGAGCTCGTGTTATCGCGTTACCGATTATTAAATTTTTGAGTAAGAAATTTAAAAAAAGTATTACATGCGGATGATGACAAAAAATTGATTGATTTTTAATTATTATAGTGAGTTACAAAAATTTTTTAAATTTTTTTAAAGCAATTGATTCACGATAACGACGTTTCGATTCATCACAGTGACATTTTTCAACGATTATTATTTTTAAACAAAATACATCTTTGATCTCGGTAGCCGAGTAACAAATTTATTCAATTATTTTAATTACGTTAGTCTTGATCCATTTAATGTATCGAGATCTTTAAGCAATTAAGTAAATGGAAGTAGCGAACGCGTTTCCACCTGTGCACACGGTTCATTCGAAAAACGAAACTCCATGTTCGCAAAGTTCTCTGCAAAAGTCGGCGCTTATCCAGATGCACCCCTGCTTTAAAACTCTTAGAAACCGGTCCGGAAAGTTCGCTTTGTACATCTACACTTCAGAAATAACTTACTCGTTTCAGTAACCGTTTGTTCGTTTTCGTTCGGATTCGAACGTATAAATTATTTTTGAGAAATTGCGCAATAGCGTGACGGAATTTCTAGATTTATCGTTAAAATTTCAGTTGTTATAAGTGGACTTTTGATATATGTTCGCAGTACAGACATCAGGCAACCTATGGACGCAGTGCCGGATTCCAAACTCACCAATAGCCCGAAGTTTATAAAGATATCTTGATAAAATTTGATTGGAAATTTTTTCCAATTTTCGTGAAATTTTTGTATATTTATTTTCATCATTGTAATTTTTTTTTAATCCATCCATTTAGAAATATAATAACTATAATAGTAATTTTTTTATAAAATATTAGACATCTCGCATACACTTTTGTTTTATCGGCGTGATGATTGGAGTTCTTACTGCCCGCGCACGATATGATTGCATTTTTTAAACAAAAACGTGCGGCGAATGGCGAGACGGATCCGTCATATAAATTAATAATAAAAAATAATATTGTTTCAGAAAATTATTATCCTATAATTTGAAGAATTTTGATGAGAAGTGCACCTCTTCGCGAAATGAAAATTCGATTATTAGCAAATTAGTCGGAAACGAAAACAAAAAAGAAAATTAAGAATTTTAGTATATTATTATTTTTTATATATTATTATTACACACCAACTAAGAAGATTATTAGTTATGTTAGTGAAAGCGAGAGGGTAGAATTGCGATAGGGAACACTACTACAAGAACAACAAGAGCCGTTGGCCAAAGTAACAAAGCAACTGCTCGGAATATGCTAGAAGCTTAACGTCTGTCGAGCTTACAGCGTGTAAGCTTGTTGTACTTGTGAATTAAACAGAGTGCTTCCAATACCATTCAATATTATTTGAGATCCCCCCGGGCAACAGATTAAATGCTCCTTTCTACATTTGAACAATCGAAACCAATTCAGCGGAGCGAACAAAACTTTTTCTTGTTTAAATGAAAACTAAATTTGCGGTGGATTTTGTGATATTTTTGTGTCCATAAAAAAAATTGTTTGCAAAACGTTAATAAATTACATTTAAAAATGCGAACAATGCAAGTTTTAAATGAAATGATGTAGACAAACACAAAGCCTTTCAATCTGCATGTAACGTTTAAGCTATTTTATAACATTTACACTTCTAGGAATCAAAGCGTACCAAATGAGCCTCGAGCTACTTGGAATGTTTACATTGAAAGGAAGGTTGTTAAATTTAAAGCTTTCATGTCGATCTCATTTTTGAACGGTTTGAATCGTTAATGCACTTATTGTATTTTTAGTGCTTTAGAGTTTCGATGAGTCCACGACGACGATAATTTGTAACAAAAAATGTTTTTATTTTATTTCTCCAATTTTTTCTGAATGATTTTATTATTATTATTATTATTTTATTAATTATTTTCGACTGATTCTAAAGATATTATATTCTAAAGTTGTATCAATATTTTGTATTTTCCTTTGTTGGGCAAAAAATATATAATAATAATAATTATTACTATTGTTATTATTATTTTTGTTTTTCTTTCGTAATGTAAGGTGTTTCCTGTACCGTTTCGTGTGGAAAAATGTAACTACTTCGATACCAGAACCCAATTTTGAAATTAAAAATTAAAAAAGTTACGAAAAAATAGTGATTTTTGATAAAAAAATAGTGTTTTTTGATAAAAAATAGTGATTTTTGACAAAAAATAGTGATTTTTAACGAAAAAATTGATAAAATTTTGTAAAATTAATGCTATTTATTGAAAAAAGACGACGAATTCTATGAACAAAGTCTTGTCATCGCAACACGAAGCCCTCTTGATTTACATACGTCAAAAGTCAATTACTTAGTTAGGTTCGTCTGTGTATTCGTCTTTTGCCGTCGAACGATAGTTTAAAATTAAAAACGAATTTTATATTCGTGATCAGCACGGCCAACTTGTCCAAGAAGGTAATTTTGAACGAAATCGGGAAGGTGACGGAAATAGTCAAAAAATTAAGGTTAAAATCAAAACTTAATAAAATTTTGTGAAATTAATGCTACTTATAGCAAAAAAGACGACGAATTCAATCAACAAAGTATCATCATCGTAGCACGAAGCCCTCTTGATTTACAGACGTCAAAAGTCAATTACTTGGTTAGGTTCGTCTGCATATTCGTCTTTTGCTGTCGAACGGTTTTAAATTGAAAATTATATTCGTTATCAGCATGGCTGAGTTGCCCCAGTAAGCGATTTTCAACGAAATCGGGAAGGTCAAAAAATTAAAATTGAAAAAATTGGATTTTTGAAGGAACTTAAAATTTAAGTTAAATATTATGATTTATCAGGACAGACTTGACAGTTTCGCAAGATGCCTTCTGCCTTAAAACATTTAACTCGATACCAAAACATCATAATATGGTTATTTGGTACGTGAATGGCAAAATCTTTAAAAAATTACATTAAGGTATCAGGCATACACTACTGAGTTATTTATCTTTTCGATAGAGTAAATCATCATTTATTATTATTATTATTATATTAGTTATTATATTATTATTATTATTTTTAGTAGGTGGAAACACGTCATTTAGATGTGACAAAAGAAAAAATTGAAAATTAAAAATTTGCCAAAAATCCAATGGATGAAAGTTTCAAAATTATTCTGCACCAACCCAAAGGTTTTTGACTTCCAAAAATTTCATCATAATCATAAAAATATGATAGTCATTATTATATTGAATGAAAAGAAAAAAAAATCGTAGCGCAGATTTGATAGAAAAAGAACTTTTGAACCTTTAGGTTGGTATTCAAACAGTCAAACAGATTGTGTGTGTAAAAAAGTTTAGAATCTTTGGGTTTAGTTTAGTTGGCATCCCAATAAATTCCGACCTTGTAGATTAGGCCTTAAAAAATAAATTTTTGATGATTTTAAGAGGAAAAAAATGGGATTAATAATGGCTTAGCCGGTAGGCTATTAATCTCAAGGTTTAGGGTTAAAGTCTTAGTGGAGAACATTGTAAATTTATATCACAATTTTATGTTTACCATGTTTCTTTGAATTCCGACTAACAGGTTTCCACGATTCCCGAATCCTTGCAGCCTATGCTGGAATAAGCTTTAACATTTGTTAAGACGGCCTTAATCAAACATTTACTCCTGATAAGTTCTTCGAACTTGAACAAGTGGTGAATAAGGGAGAAAAAAATATTATTATATTTATTACTATTAATATAATTAGTATTATTATATCAATTGGGAAAGGTACGAATTGCTATATTTAACGATAAAACTCGCTTTAAAGTTAAGCTTGAAATAGGAGTTCCTCAAGGCTTATTTTTGGGTCCCGCCTTATTCATTTTATTTCTTAAAGTTTTTTCAACGAAAACGGTTTTCGTATTGAAACTTAAAACACGAAACAATTTTTAAAAACGATTAAAACTTTATTAATATGTTTTTTATGGCATTCGATAACAAACAAACATCTTGAAAATTATTGCACATAATTAAGATACGAAATTAAACGATAATTTATATATAACATTTATTTATTTTATTTTATTGCCATCGTTCACTAATCTATAAGCAATAATAATTAATACACGATCGTCAAGAGGGGAGGTTCGTAATTTGAATTTTTGCAAATAATTATCAAATCTTTTGACTTAAATAAAGAAGATAAGCGTACATGAAGTATTTTTCCAACGTCGGTTTAGTATTGTTCAGATTGATTATACAAAATATACAAAATATCTCTCCTGCTTGGCTTGTTGATTAAAAAAATCACGTAAAAAAAATAAAAAAAAAACGCCGCTTCTAATTGATCCCCTTTTTCATTTCATATCCACACCAGGACGTAAATTCCATTCGTACCCGTTAATTTATTGCCGAGTATATTCGAGAGGAGCGGCACGTACTTCGCTCAGAAACTGAATCACAAGCGAGTAGTTGATTCCAAATATCTAAGCGTACGTGACGTGTTATAAGTTCTGTATTCAAGCGAATACGATGGAGATTTGGCGGCGTATTTCCTGCAGTGGCACACATTTCTGCTAGTTGGTGTAATTCGTGAAAGCTGACACAAATTTCCATATAAATTCATATAAAATTATTTAATTTTTTGGGATTTGCTTTCGCATATTTCATTTTTGCTTATCTTTGCTTTCTATTTTTTTTCATTTAATTTTTCCTTCATTTTAGATTCCTTTTTTTTGCTCATTGCCGTATCTCGGTCTCTTCGTGTAATCTTCCTTTCAAATGTTTTCCCCGTTCAAATGGGAAAAATGTAATCTTTAAAATATGAAAATCCTCCAAGCATATAATTCAATTTTGGGAGTTTTTGCATAAAATTCAGCACAAAAATTTGTTTTGTTAATTTTTCCTATATCCTTTCCTGATAAAATTATCTAAAATCTAAACAAACATCTTCTTTGTGTTATAATTCAAAATTTGAAACCTTCCTGAATTACATTTCCTTTCTAGAGATATTTTCTTGCCTTGCCTTGCCTCATTTGATCATCTCCAGATATCCTTTGGTGGCTCCTTCCAACCCAATTTTCATATATATAACCAATGGTCTTATTTTCTATGCTAAGACTACATCTAACATATTTATAAGCACTTGCCCATCCCCACATACGACTATCTTCACTGCAACTGTTTAAAAAAAATTTTTTTTAATATTTTAAAGTCGTTTATAATAAAACAATATTGATCACAAATAATTATTAATTAAAACTTCTTTTCAATTTTTATGACAAAATTAACGAAAATGGATTCATACGAGACGCAATTCCAATAAAATATTTATTATCTGCGTTTTTCATTTTTCCGCTTAAACGAGCAACATTTCATCGTTAGATTTTACTACCTCGTCCGCCCGTATCCAAAATGAAAATTTTTGGCCCCGTCGCGACGTCCACCTTGACGCGGCGCGTCGCGTTGTTATTGTTCGTAAATCATTAATCGCTTTGCCCATTAAGTTTCTACATGGAAGTTGATGGGACGAAAAGTAATAAATTACAAGAATGTACGCGGTGGGAGGGATGAAGAGTACGTTTGTGTCGCTTTTCATGCAACATTTGTAAGGTTGCAATCAGCGTTATTGATCTGAAAAGTGTCAGACTAAAAGCGTATAATCTAGAAACATTACTCCTCCATTCAATGTTGAAATCCTTTCACTATTCCATTAAAACTCCCGCGGCGAAGTAGAACAACATGTGTGTTCATTACAGATAATGATTATTTAAGCGTCATCTAGCGTTCCCTTAAAAAGCATTCACAAAGTGCATGTGCGGTGGGATGGGATGAATATTTTAGTAAACGTTTAATTTTAATTTTTTGTTGTTTATTTATTTATTTTGGGTTACTTAATTTACGGTGAAATTAAAAAAAATTTGATTGTAAAATACAAAGACTGAAAAAACTACAAAAAATATGGATGCCTCATTCGTTCCGTTCTAACAGACTGGCCCGTAACCGAAAATTCCATACAAAAAATTTAATCGATTTAAAATTGATAGAATTTTCATTGTTATCATCTTTAATTAATTAATTAATTAATCTAGTTTTCTATACTACCTTTTCATTCATTCAAAAAAAAAAACAATTTAAATAATTCAAATAAATAAAAAAAATAAAAAAAATGTAATCGATATTCGCGGAGGAAAACGTTCAACAATTTCGTATTTTAAGTGAAGTGTTTTTCGGAAAAAATCTCTTCACATTTATTAAGCCTCAGATCCAATATGAGATTAGAGATCCAATAAAATTCGCAGCGGATGATATCGGTCTCGCCGTCTCCGTTCGCAAACCGGGCGAAACCGAGACGAAAAAGGCGCGTCGCAATTTTCCATAAATCTTCGATTCTATTGCATGTAAGAAGTCGATAGTCCGATGGTCCATAAAAAATGGGTCGAAGAGGCGGTTGTTGTGTACATTCGGATGGTTCGGATTTGAACGATTGAGACATTCACCTATAAATTTTATGGGATTATTTGCGGATTCGAGATTGAATTTATAGACGTTCGAGTTTGGATGGGACGCGAGAAACATCGCATAAGTCGACCAATTTCGGTGTTTGTAAGTTGAAGTTTGTCTTTGAAGTTGATTGGTGAAGTTTTACGTGTGATTTGTCGTTTTCAAGAAATAAATGGGAAATTGCAAAACACAAACACATTAATGACACTTCAAATTAAAATCAGCTCTCGCTTTTTAAAATTAATCGATGTATTTGTTGATCAAAATTTCTTTCGACGATGGCATTTGTTTATTAATTTAACTCAGTACCACGCAGTGCCTTATTAAAGTCGTTTCTAACCCATAGCAACGAGATATGCAGTGCAACCCAACATAACTTAAAAATCGAAACTTCCAAACAAATTATAAAAAATAAATTGCCTTTAAGAATCTTTTAAAAAAACAATGTGCAATCCTACGGTCACTTTACAGACAATTTCAATCTCGCTTAGGTCCATGACACTTCCTTCAAAATGTTCTCTCACTTGCTAGAATTATTCAACTTATTTCGACTCGCCCATTGATTTTATTGATTATAACAAAAAATTGTATTTATTTATTCATTCAAATTTGTAGATAAATTTTAGTTCGTAAGTTTGGGCTACGAAAAAATATCAAAAGTACAAAAAATTGAAAAAACTAAGTTTTGAAAACCCAGTTGCCTCAGCACGCACACAAATTGCAAATTGCAACAAACATTTTTGAATGCCCAGTGTAATCGTAACTTTCACACAATCCGGTTCTGGATCGATGCACGACATTTTGTCCAATTTGCCGTACGTAACGCGAAGCTGCAGCGGAGCCGACGACAAATGCACGCGATAGTCAAACAATCGAACACATGGCACGGCTATACAAACGAACGGACACGCAAACAGATGAAGAGACGCAGCAGCCAGCGACTGCGGTCGCTGATCGATTCACAATCATTGTTGGCCATTTAGCGGAACGACTCTGCAATCGAGAACTGTCACCGCGAGCGATTGACTTTTTATGCAAATCCTGCCGTTCGAGCCGATCTGTAAACAGTTGTAATGTCGTTCGTTCGGCGCCCACTTTCCACAGACAAAAGAGCCACGAAACAAAAGAAGAATGTATCGCCGCCGCCGCGTTCTCAGTCGATTTTTTGTGTGCGTGATTCTTTTGTTTCTTTTCTTTCGTCTGCGAAAAACGTAGATTTTGTTTTATTTGGTTTTAGGCGAAATCTACAATTTTGTGTTTTGTTTTGGAAAGATATTTCTAGATGCACCGTTATTATTAATAATGTTTTATTAATGTCAATTTGTTGGTTGGAATTGCTTGAAATTGTACTATTTTACTCGTGAGTAAGCAACCAGTAACAAAAGTGAACTGTAATAAAAAAATATTTGTTACGACACTATTTGTGTAAGCAAGTCTTGTGTTGATTTCATTTGTTTTTTTTTTATTATTAATTAAAAACGCATCGAATTTTCAGTTTATTTACACGACAATATAAAACAATTGCCTATCTATTGGAATTATGGAGAAAAAAATTGATCGAAAAACCGTGAATTAAAAAATTAATTAAAATTAAAACAACAACAATTTTTGAAAAATTACAAAATTAATTAAAACAAAATTAAACAATAAATCTCATGAACTGCAAAAGGAAAAGAAACAATTGCTATCTATGAATAAAAAATGGAAACTAAGTTTTATTAGTTAAAATTAAAAATTTTCGAACTAACTAACCAAATTAATTTAATAATAATAAAATCACAGAATAATTAAAAAAAAACCTCGTTGAACGTAATTAAAAATCTGAAAATTAAAGGGTACAAATTTCGGACATACCGATCAATCCTTGATCAACCCAATATTTTCAGATAATTTTTTCATAATTTTTTTAAGCTGTCGAGTATTGTCTATTTCACGTGGGTTCGATTGAATCTTTTCTTTTAATTTGTTCGG
>JAFFZR010020958.1:0-14352 GCA_018397195.1 Lethrus apterus | reverse complement strand
GCAATAATCGCATTGGGTCATTCTCTACTGCCATAGGTAGGTTCTTCTAATTTTTGACGGATTTGCAAAGGCTGCTTGATTTGCGTGTTTTATTTTATTTCAATTTAGTTTTAATTTTTTTCTAAGATTTTGTCAAACAAATCACCAAAACTATTATACCGTTAAATTCGAAAAAAAATTAACTTTCTAGCGATGTCCCATTTAACCCATGTTGCCATTAAAAAAAATCAAGTAGGCTTTGCATTTTGAAAACTTGTGGATCAAAAAAACGTTTTAAAATGTAAAAAAATAGTTTTTATTGAGTTCTAAGTCCCTTTAAAATTTCAGGATTCTAGCTCAAATCGTTTTAGCACGACGGACCCGGTTCCATACATAATCACAACCTGTATATATACTAATCGGTAATTTGTCTATTTTACTACTACTGCCTTTCAGTGTTATTCATGCTATTACCACATACCACTTTTTCAAGGAAATCTACAGGGTAGGCAAAAGGAACTGAAAGTCACGTGACCAAAATATTTAAATTGTAAAATTTGACACTTAAAAAAAGCAACATAACTTGTGAAAATCTTTATATTAAAATCAGATTTAATTTTTTTTTATTATTAGTGTCAAGAATAAAAGATAAGTATAATATTTTTATAGAAATTAAATAGTAAATTTGGATTTGGTTGTGTTCAGTTGGTCTTAGTTCCCATCATTATACAATATGAAAATTTCATTGAAATCATTATTATTTTGTTGATATGAGAATATTATAGCATGTAGAATGCTCAAAAATTTCTTGGAATATTCGAGAATATTTTTTGACGATCGATTTTCATACAAGTCCTTAAGGATGATGCAACAATTGCCATACAATTTTCACTGGTCCAACCAATACACTGTTTATATCCACAATCCACAGGTTTTAAAAATATATCATTTTCTGATGTTTAGCCAAATTTATTATTATACCTACATTATACAATATGAAGAACAAAAATAATTCAAAACAATTTCTTAAACCTACATAAAACAAAAACAATTCATTATAAAACTCATTTATTTTCATTATTTTGTATTTACATAATAAATATGTAGTTTATACAGGAAACATAAATAAATGCATATTCAAACCCAAATATTTTATAATTTACAAAACATACAAGTAGAATTTAAATAAATCAAATGTGTTGGATTTTATCACAAAACATATTTATAAGAACGACTATATAAATGTTAAAATAAACTTGAAAAAGAATACAAATCAGGCACATATATAAAAAAATATTTCACTTAAATATTATTCACTTTAGGCGTACTTCTACCCCATAACCAATTCAACAAAACTTTGGATGGACTTTGAACATCACGTGCTGTTATAAACATGTAAAATGTTAAATTAGTATTAAAAACGTGTATATTATACTTACATAATGTGTAATTGGCATCGACTAAACGAGCAGCAGCTTCAGGTGGAAGTTTTGCAGCTTCATCCCTATGTTGTTGCATAATTGAAATTTGTTGAAATCTACGTAGTTGCTGTTCATCCAAGAGAGTTTTATCTTTCCGATATCCCACCATTTTTAATTCCGATAATCTAAAACAATTTTTTTACATAAATTAATTCAATAACATTTTTACTTACTTGGTTGTTAATTGATCGGAGGTATCTTGTTTTGAGTCTGCTGGTACCTCAGTTTCAGTAATTACAGATGTTTCTGCAGACGTTTTAATTTTGGGCACTGCACCAGTTCTTCGATCATTTTCTTTTTCCTGCTTATCATCTAATGGTTCATCTCTATATTCAACTCTACATTTCATATCTTCCTTTTCTCTAAGAGCATTTGATAATTTAAGCTGTAATGTGTCTCGCTCTTCCAAAAGTTGCATTAATTCTACGGTAAGCTCTTCACAACGCACGTCTCTCTGGTGTAGCATATACAACGCTAAATCTAATTCTGCACGGCTCACCGGTTCTGATAAGTCTTCACTTATTTTTCTTTCAGCTTCATCTGCAAACTTGACGTGTTTTTCTTGTTTAGGCGTAATATCTATTTCTGCAATTAATGCATCATAATCTCGACTTTTTTCATACAATTCCTTTTGTAAATCATCAATTTTCAAAACTTGTTCTTGGATTATTTCTCTTAATTCACATAGTTGTTTATTTTCTTCATCCAGTAAAATATTTTGTTCTTGAAGTTTATTTTTCAATTCTTCACATTCTGTAATTTTCTCGCGTATTATATCATCGTTTTGGTTTATTTGCTGCTGTAATTGTAATCGAAGATTTTCAATGTCAATGTCCTTAACTGATAAAAGCTCTTCATAATGATTTTCAGTCTCAGTCAATCGACGCTTTAATGTGTCTAACTCTTTTGCTTGTTCATTAATAGCAGTCACTGCTTCTAATGATTTATTTTCCAGTGTGTAATTGAACTCTCTTTCATTTTCTGCCAATAATGATTTAAGTCTAACGATTTCAGTTTCATTAATTGCTAATTGACTATTAATTGAACTATAATTGGATATTTCCTGATTTAGAGCATCTATTTGTGTGTAACTTTGTTGCAGTTTAACATCGTTTGCAACTAGCTGTTGCTGATAATCATAAATTTGTTGTTGAAGTGACATCAGTTGATTTTCAGTTATTTCTCTCTGAGACTCATTACTTCGCAATTGTGATAACAAATCATCAATGTGCATGTCTTTCTCTTTAATTTTTTGTTGTAATGTTGCATAAGATTCTTTATATTCTTCAATTTCTTGTATATAAATACTATTTTTTTGCGAATATTCTTGCAACAATTCATCTTTCTCATTTAATTGCTTTTCTAAAGTATTTATGTTAATTTTATATTTTTCAACCTCTTCTAAAACGTTTGCAAGTTTTTCATTGTTAATTTTCATGTTTTCAAGTTTATGTTTATAATCTTCTATTAATTTTTCACTTTCTGTAATTTTTTGTTGCAAAGGTTCAATAGTAACGATTTGTAATTCCAGTTCTTGAATTTTTGATCCCAACGATACATTCTCCAGTAGTTGTTGTTCTAAATTTAACTGTTTCTCTTGTAACAGTTTTGTTAAATCATTTATGTAATGTTGCCTATCATTGATTTGCTGCTGAAGGGCGGAAACACGATCGACTTCATTGCGAATTTCCGTATCTACATTTTTACGAAGTTCGTTATTTTCATTAACCAACCCATTGTATTTTTCTTCGAATTCATTAATTTCTTTTCGTAACTGTTGTTCCATTTCCGTAAATTCATTTTCTCTTGCGTCCAAATGTAATTTCCAACTTTCTGCAACACTAATGCCTCTCTGGTCTACTCTTTGTGTCCATTCTTCCGTTAATTGTTCCATCATTGTTGAAAATTTAATTTCAAATTCAGATTTTTGTTCGTTTAATTTTTCTGTTAATTCCACTAACTGGTAATCTTTTTCCTTTTGACACTCTTTCAGTTTATCCAGTTCGGAGGATAAGGCTTGATTCATTTTAACTTCTTGTTGTAGGGTATATATTGTACCATTTTGTTCAGAAACTGTACTACTTATTTCGTTAAATTTCACATCTTTTTCAAGAACTTGTTTGAGAAGTTCTTCCTTTTCATTATTTAATTTATCGAGACTGTTTTTGAGTGTAGTGTTTTCTGAATCTAATTCGCCTAATTGATTATTTAAAATAACTAGTTTTGCTTGTAAATCATCAACTGTGTTTTTAACTTCATTGAACGTCATTTGTTTTTCATGTAATTTGTAATTTTCACTTTGTAAGTCATCCAATTGTCGATTTAAATCAGCAATTAGTTGTTTATTATATGAAACTGTACCATTTAACTCTTGATTTTCCTTGTTTGTTTGCTGTAACTGATTGTTAATTAATACTTGATTATGAGTTAAGTCTTTAATTTCATCTTCCAGTTTCATTTTTTCTTGCACAATAATATTTGAATTCGATTTTAATGAATCTATTTCAGCCAACAAATTCAAATATTCTGTTTCAGTTTTAACGTTTTCTAAAATTGGTTCTGTAGATTTTGCCTTTTCAGCACTGATTCTCAAATTTCTTTGTTCTTCCAGTAAAGCTTGCAACTCCTCATTGTCCACCATTAAATCCTTTATTGTATCTGTAAGTTCGGTAACTTGTTGTTTGAAACCATTAATATCATTACTGGTTTCATTATTTTTAATGTCTTCACGTTTAGGAGTTTCATATGCACCATCACCCCATTCGAATTGTTCTAATTTCGAACTTAGGTCTCTAGTTTTTTGTTGCCACACTAATATTTCAACATCTTGTTTTTCTTTATTTTCAATCATTCGTTCATTCGCAGCTGTTAGGACATCTATCCTTTTCAATAAATTATTTTTCTCTTGTTTTTCTTTTTCATATTCAGAATTAATTTCGCCAACTTTTTTCTCGAGAGTTTGTATTTGCGATTTTAATTCTTCCTGAATGGCACTATCCAGATCATCAAACTTATCTGGTTTTCTATTAACCTGTGAAGATAATTGCTCATTTTTAGTTTTAAATTCCTTTAATTTTTTAATTAATTTTCCAGATTTTAACTGGGACTGTTTTATTTCATCCAAATGTCTTTCACGCGATCGTTCTAGGATTCGTATCTTTTCTTCTAACTCATTAATCTGTGCTCTAAATTGTACATTATGTGGGGAACTTTCAACTTTTTCTTGATGTTCCTGTTCCAATTTTGCTTCTTCCGGACCCCAAGCCCAACCATCGTCATTTTCTCCAACAGTATCGAAACTAATATTTGATGTGTTTGTCGCACAATCCGATGTTTGTTTATCTCCTGGAATATAGCATAGGTATGCAGATTTTGGTTGTATCATATCTTCATTTACCGGTTCTAGACTATCACATTTTATAAGTGGTTTTGTATTAACAAATTCAAAATTTCGCATTTCTTTTTGATCTTTTTGACTGAATTCTGTCTCACTAGGTGATAAGATTTCTGATTCTAAACACTTCATTGGTGGTACATCAGAAACAGAACTGACAGACACTATTTCATTTTCTAACGCCTTTGATTTGTTGAAGTGTTTTCCATTTTCGCGATCGTAAACAAGCCGCGTTAATTCCCCAGATAATTCGTTGCATTGCAATAAAGCCTCATTCTTTTCTTTTTCCATGTTGTATAACATAAACTCAAGAGTTTTTATTTTCTTTAATAATTCATCTTTTGTATTTTCAGTTTGTATTTTATCATCTTTTTGAGGAGGTATTGAAATCTCCGATACAAAATCGAAAGGATCTGAACTCGTTTCAGGCCAAGTAAATTTTCGTATAGGACCTTCTAAAGCTGTTTCTTTTACGATATTGATATTTTCATCTATTAATTTTGAGTCATTTATATCTAAAGAATTTGTTTGAATTTTTAATTCATTAATTTGCATTTCTTCTTTTAACTTTTGCAACTCGTTTTGTGTCTCAATCAATTGATGATTTTCCAACGAAGAAATTATACCTTGAAATTCTTCTAATTTATTGATAGAATCGACCTTTGGATTGTTAATTTTTTCCATTTCATATTCCTCAATAACTAGGTCTTTTTGTTGTAATATTTTAAGATTAGTCCCACTTTCCTTCTCGAACAAGAGTTGTGATTTTAAATCTTGGATATTTTCATTAAGTTCGTTAATGATATTTGCATTCATTTTAAAGTCTTCATTTAATTTTTCATATTCAGATGTTTGAGCTAAAATTGCATTTTCTCGTTCTTCTAATTTCTGTTTATATTCGAAAATGTCTCTGTTCATTGTTTCATGTGTTTGGACGTATTCTTTCAATTGATCATTCAATTTCTCACAAACTTCAGTTAAGTTTTTACGTTCGTCACTAAATAATTGCAATTGATTTTGCAACTCCAGTTCACTTTTCTCTATTTCAATTGTATTATTCTTTAATTTCCGTTCATAATCATTTTTAATTTGTTTTTTCTCCGTTTCTAAATTTGTGATGATTTCTTTCAATTCCAATATTTCATTTTCAAGAACAGATACATTTTCATTTTGTTGTTTAATTTCATTAACTTTTTCGTTCGTCAATCTTAGCTTCAGGTTTAATTCATCGTTTTCATGAGTAATTAATTTATTTTGTTGAATTAATTCTTGATTTTCAGAAATCGTTTCCCTTAGATGTTTTTCAACGAGTTCATCATGAGCAATTAAAGCACTTAAACGTTTTTCTAATAAGTCTTCAGTTTGAGAGACTTCTTCATAAATATTCGATTTTTCTTCCAGTTGATTGCCCAGTTCAATAGTTTGACGTTCTAATGACATTCGACGCTCTTCCATGTTTGCCAAACCTTCTTCAAGTTTAATATTTCGTTCTTTAAACTTGTTAAGTTCGACATCTTGTGTTTCAATGAAAAGTTCCAATTCTTGAATTTTCATACATAAACCATTAGAACTCGTTTCAGCACTATATTTTAAATTCTCTAACTGTTCGTCCAAGTTTTTTATAATTACATCTTTTTGCATAATAACTGCATGTAAATCATTGTTAGCATTAGATCTGTAGCTTTCGTATTCTGATGACAATATCTTGACTTTATTTTCATATTCTTTCAAAACATTCTGTAAACTTTCAACTTGTATGACATAATTTGAAACTTGCTGAGATAACTCTACATTTGAATCCTTGCATTTGGTAAAATCATCTAACAATTTATTATATTCTTCTACTTTAACTTCCAAAAGATTTTGAATATTGGACAATTCATTTTCTACTTCATTTAGTTGTTCAATAAGAGACTGTACTTTACTTTCAAGTGCGGCATTTTTATTCAATTCAATTTTTAATGACTCTTTTTCTTTCTGTTCAATTAACCACTTTTCATTTATTTCGGAATATTTTTGTTCTAAATCTTGATATGCTGTCGATTTCTTTTTTAAATTTGCCGCAATTTTTTTCATTCTTTCAAGCTGTTCTTTATTCTTATTTTCGAGTTCGTTTATTCTGCTTTCTAATGGGTTTCTTATGTCATCGATTGATGTGGAGTTATTTTGTATTTGATTATGTAATGTTAAACATTTTTGTTTTAAACTTTCAAATTCCCTATGGAAATTGTCATCTTTCTGAGCTATTTCATTCCGTAATTGAATAATTAGTGCTTTTCTTTCTTCTTCTTCTTGTTTTAAATTTTTAATTTCATTATCTTTACAATCTAGCACATAAGCAGTATCGCGAATTTTATCGGTTGAAATTAATAATTCTTCTTGTAAAATGTTAATGGTTGTTATATTCGCTTCAATTTCTTTTTCATATTTTTGTAACTGTTCAATGTTCTCCTTTAACATTTGTTTTAATTCAGAGACTTCATTGGTCATTAATTCTAATTTTTCATTACTTTGTGCATTTTTATTATTTTCTTCTTCCAACTTAGTTATAGCATTATTAAGGTCAGCTACAACGGAATTTAAATGCTCAATTTGACTCTTATGATTTTCTAGTTCGCTTTCTTTGTTTTGTATATCAAGTCGTAAACTATTTATTAGATTAGCTGATGTTACCAGTTCATTTTTATTTTCCTCAAAAATTAATTTGTAGTTATTGATTTCAGATAAATTATTAGAAATATTTTCTTCGAGTTCGTTTATTTGCTTCTTTGCCATTTTAAATTCGGCTTCGATTTGGTCTTTTTCATGAATATTTTCGTTATTTCGTTTAATTTCAAACTGAAGGGCGTCATTTTCTTCTAGCAGCTTCTCATATTGTATCTGCATTGATGTAAGTTTCGTTTCTATTTCAATTTTTTCGTTTCTAATAAGATCATTATCCATTAACTTCACTCTGAGTTCGTTTATTTCTTGTCTTTGAATTTCGTTTAACGCTCTGTATTCTTCAATTTCAGGTTTAGTTACTTCTTCATTGTGTTTATCTTCTTTAAGTTGGTAATTCTCAATGCTGTTTTTAAGTTCTTCATTTTCTGTTTGTAAATCATTTAATTTTTTTTCTAAGATCACTTTTTCATTTTTTAATGCTTCAAGATTGTTATCTAGTTTTTCCTTTTCATTTTGTAACTGCTCGTATGTTTCTGCTAAAACATCTCTGTTATTTTCAATTTCTTTAATTTTCAAATTTAATTGGTTGTTTTCTTGTGTTAAATGTTCCATTTTTTCCATAACTTCTCGCCGTTCAACGGTGAACAGTTCGATCTTTTGTAGCAGCTCTGAAGTTTCTTCAGTGAGTTGATTAACACTTTCATTTAAATCTTGATTTTCGTCCAAGTTTTCTGTACTAGTTTTAATTCCAGTCGATATGTTTATGTTCTTTTGATAAGCTTCCAATTCCAGTTTCTCTTGTTGTGTTAATCCTTCCACTATTTCGATACTTTCGGCACTTGATACCTTTTCTGCACTTAACTTTTCTAATTTATCAATCAAATCAATATTTTCTTGCATGTACGATTCTAATTTCGATGCTATTTCATGTTTTTGTTTCTTCATCTCTTCCAACTGTTCTAATAGCATATAATACTTGTCCAGAATCTTTTCCTTTTCTTTTGTAAGTGCTATTTTTTCTATTTCTAATTTATCCATTTGTTCTTCAAATTGTATCGATGAAATTTCTGATTTCACTTGGATATTTTCCAAGTGTGATAACCTATCAATTTTTTCAGTGAGTTTACATACTTCGGATTCTGATTCCACAATTTCTAGAAATAAATGAATTATATTCAGAAGTTAGAATATATCATATATTAAATAACACCAAACAAGCTACCTTTTAAGTTATTTACTGTTAAGCTTAAAAGAAAACAGGCAATTATAATATTTGACAGCTACTAATGGTTGAATGAAGTCAAAACTTACGTTTTTGTAATGAGACAATTAATTCTTCTTTAGCAGATATTTCATTAGATTGCTCCGTTAATTTTATTTCCAATTCTCTAACAGCTTCTACAGTTGTAGAATCTGTAAGATTAAATTCTTTTTAGTAATCTTTTTATTTTATTGTTAGTATTAAGTTTTAATTGTTATATACCTATCTGTCATACTGTCATATTTCAACTTGAAACATCTAACAAAAATAGAAATGAAATGTATGAATACATACCCTTAGACGATTCCATAATTTTAAGTTGTAAAGCACCTTTTTCTTCCTCCAATTCTGCAACTTTTTGATTTAGTTTTGCATTTTCATCATACAATTTAACAACTTCCATCGTTCCATCGCCCATTTTTTTAAAAGCATCAACTTTCTTGTTCAATTCTTTGATTTTGCTCTTATTACTTGCTTTCACTTTAATCATGTTTTTGTTACTTTCATCAAGCTGTCTTTTGAGTTTTGCAATCTCTTCATTTTCTGATTTGATATCAAAATCCAATTTTTTTCCTTTATTTTCAGATTTTAACATAAATATTTTATCGTTCAGTTCCTTCACACAATCTTCCAGTTCGGAAATTTTGGCAGCATAATCACAATTTAAAGCAGATTTTTCTTCATTTAGTTTTTCCAATTCAGCAATTTTTAATTCAAAATCTACATGTTCAGTATCTGTAATGTTTCTTAAGTCACTTAGTTGACTTTTGCCATCAGTATCATCAGATTCATTATTTTTTTGTTTGTCTGATTCTAGCGAAATTCTGGAACAATCCAATGATGCGTGCAATTGTGAATTTAATTCTTCCAATTCCGTAATGCGACCATTTAACTTTAGTATTTCTTCATTGACATTAATCTGCTCATGAGAAAGTTTATTTTGAAGATTATGCAACTCCATTTTTTGATTTTCAATCAACTCAAGTTGCATATCAACTTTTTCTTGTAATATTTTATTTGTTAACGTTAGATCATGTCTCATATTTTCCAAAAAATCATTAGACTGTTTCAGTTTTATAATTTCTGTTTCTTTTGATTCCAATTGGTAAGATAATTCCTGATTCTTTTCTTTCATTTTTGTTTCCAAATCAACAAAATTTTCTTGCATAGATCGCATTTGTAACTTCGTCTCATCTAAAGTATCTAAAGTAGATTTACCTTTTTTGCTTAAATTTTCAGACATAAGTGTAATTGCTTTAGTTCTAGCGTCAATCACAGAATCTTTTTCCTTGAGATTTTCTTGCAAATCCAAAACATTTGCCTCAAGTTTTTCAATCTTTGTCGACATTTCCATTATTTTTTTATCTTTAGTTAACAGAAAAGTGTATAACTCCTGCGAACTGGTATTTTCATTGTACGATTCAGGTTTCGTATCAACTAATGATAAATTTATAGGAGTTACGTTTGACATATTTTGTGTATCATCAAGTTGGGCCTTTAATTGTGTAAATTTCTCTTCAATATCTTTTTGATTTTTACCTCTTTCCGCCAATTTCATTCTAAAATAAAAATTATTAAATGTAAGAATCATCAGCTGAATATGCTTACTTATTTTGTTCCAATTGCCGTCTTAACAAATTAATTTTTTCTGATGCAGGAGTATCAATTCGTTTATTTTCTACTGTAGTATCAATACCTCCCTTTCTTACAACGCTTTTCTTAGCTCTCGCGTTCATTTTAATTAGTTTACTAGCATATTCATCAACTTTTTCCTGTGTAACCGTTGCCTGTTCATTTTTTCGTAACATTTCCTTTAATTGTGCTATTAATACTTGCTGTTGGTTAAACTGATCTTTTAAATCTATAAGTTCTTGACTAACTGGCAAGCCCGGGCCGCCGCCCGAATCATCGGGGTCCTGCCCCGGGCCTCTCCACATTGTTTTCTGCTGCTACCTACAATATATTATTCGCATATATATTTGAAAAGGGATAAAATTTGCAAGTTACTGCATAAATAATGGATAAATACTAAAAATTACCTAATAATCCCCAGAACTATATAGAAATATTACAATATTTACATCAACTGTCATTCCAAATGAGTACACGTAAACACTTATAGGTGCTATAGTGCCAACTGCCAACATACAAACAGAATAATCACTATCTATAAAAATTCCTAGAAAATACAAAATTGCAAAACCATGTGTGGAAAAAAATATGATTTGGGTCACTGACGTGATTTTGACATAATTTGACGTAATTGTGATCTCCACTAATGGAAAATTCTCAATCAACGTGTGGTCTATTATGGTCTATTAACCGGCAAGTGGCCAACAGTTTTTACATAAATCATATGGTGTACTCTAACTAACCTAACATTTTTAAAATGTTATCGTTTAGAAAATAGATAGTGTTATCTTTAAACCATAATTGCGTTCATATATGAAACCCAAAAAATTCATTTCTATATTTTAATTAAATTTAAGAAATTAAATATGACCGTCGGAAATAAAGCCACCGATGGAATACACCATACCAAAGATGGAATTATTGATTTTACAGCTGGTTTTTTAGGTAAATTATTTAATTTTTCTAATGTAATAATATCATGTTTGTAATAGGTGGTGTTGCGTTAGTTTACGTTGGTCAACCATTGGATACCATAAAAGTTAAAATGCAAACATTCCCAGGTATTTACGGCAATATGGTATATTGTTTTAAACAGACTTTACTGACTGATGGAATATATAGGGGTTTGTATGCGGGAACAGTTCCTGCGTTGGTAGCAAATGTTGCAGAAAATTCAATATTGTTTCTTGGATATGGATTCTGTCAAAAATTCATGCAAAAAGTTACTCAAACTAATAGTGTGAGCGATTTAAGTATGCTAAGTAATGCTACAGCTGGTTGTTTGGCGGCAATTTTTTCTTCGGTTGCTTTATGCCCAACTGAACTAATTAAATGTAAATTACAAGCAATGTATGAAGTACAAAAGCATGAAGCTGCATTAAACAAAAAGGTACAACGTGTGGGACCATTTAAACTTACTAGTCAAATAATAAGAAATGAAGGTGTACAAGGTTTATTTAGAGGATTAGTTGCAACGTTAGCACGGGAAATGCCAGGATATTTCTTCTTTTTTGGTGGTTATGAAGGTAACAAAGTGATTAAGTGAATATTCAATTTAAGTTATATTTTAACTTTAGGTACAAGGGAGCTGTTAAGGAAACCAAATCAAACAAAAGATGACATAGGTATTTTGAAAACAATGATTGCTGGTGCAGCGGGTGGTATAATATTTTGGACCTTAACGTATCCATTTGACGTTGTTAAATCACGAGTTCAAGTTAGCAATCAAGAAGGTGGACTCATAAAACTGTTGATAAAAATAGCAAAAGTTGAAGGAACAGGAGCTTTATATAGTGGGTTAACACCCACATTGGTGCGGACTGTGCCAGCCACAGCTATATTATTTCTCACTTACGAATATACAAAAAAGATTTTGCATTATGTATTTTAATTGTTTAAATTTTATTTTAGTCGATTATTAGAATTTATTTGTACATTTTATATAGAAGTTTATATGTTATTTATAATAAAACATGCATAAAATATTTTTATTGTGTATTGTAACAAAAAGTTATTTTATGGTCACTTAAATATGTATGATATAAAGAGATGATTAGGAAATTTCATATTGTATTTAATACAGATTTATTATTATCAAGTTCTAAGGTTCAAATCTTGCTCAGAGATGAAGTTTACGTTTCTAACTTTGAGTTGGTCTTCCGACCGACCATTCTGATCAGGTTTTTCACGTTTCCCTAATCCTTGCAGCATATGCTGGAATGGTTTCTAACAACCGTAAGACGGTCGTGGCCGCAACCCAAAGACCCCACTCTGTAATGGACCGCAGTAGTGATGACTTCAAAAACATTCACATTTTGGCCGTCTAGTTGTTATGAGTATTATTCAACTTTTAAGTTTATAACAGTGCATATATATCGCTTTAAAACGTTGTAATAATTGTTTTACCTAATTGAATTCAAAGCGATGCGCTTTTCTCCATCTTTAAGTTGGCATACATGTAATTTTATAGCTTCTCTCGGGGTACCAAATTTCTTTGTTTTGTTTTCTGTCTTCGTGCTTTCAGTGTCTTCCTTTGCGTGTTGTTTAGAGAAAGTTCAAATAACTAAAATGAAACACCAACAACACACAACTATCTTAACGAAACATATGACACATAACCATAAAACCATATACATAAAACGACACCTCGGAGAGAGGCTATGCAGTAATGCCAATTCATATGCATGTAATATGCAGTGGCTTTTTGAATTTGTGTATAAGAATTACAGGCAAAATTTTAAACGGAAACATATGGTGAAATATAAAGTTAGAAGTTGAATAATGCTCATATAACAATCTTGTACTTAACATGTTTATAATAAGTACGTAACAGCAGATTTAAAATTGTCCTATTTATTTTGATACCTATTTATATGTCAGTTTAAATTTCGTGCTTGTTTTTACGTCACACTAATGCGGTCCATTGGGTTCGACCTGGTTGAGGTGGCAGAATAGAAGGGGTTCAATAAAAGGGATAAACGATTCAGAACGATTCCGGATTTTCTCGACCTATCGCAGAGCGAATGTCAATTCACTGAAGTTAGCCACAAATGGAATTGAATTTAGTTTTTCCCGAACCGTTTGGAACAGATCAAATTCAAATTCAAAAAATTAACGAACACAGCAAACCTAATTGAAAAAGTTATAGATGCATTTATGAGCTAATTCTTGGATTACGCGTTTTACACAAACAGTTTTTATTTCATTTTATGCATTTGAACTTGTATATTCTTTTCTGTAATATCTCGATCAAATTCTTGTATTTTTCCTAACATGCAAAACGCCGTTTTCTAGTACCAATTTATACTTTTTTAACGTGCTGATCTTCTACATCCAAATTAAAAATTTTCTTGGGTAGTTTTTTTCGAAATGCTCGAATATTTGTTGTGAAACCAGCATAATGAATTAATATTTGTTATATACCCAGATGAGGAGTTTGGAATATATTTGAAAGAATCGCCTGCCCGTCGCATCCGAACTCGATAGATGCCATTAGATTCCATTCTATTTGGTGTGCGCTCAAGCGGCGGAAGCGATACGCTAAGCGCTAATGGAATCAGATCGGTTGGATGCAATTAAATTGATACTTATGTTTAGAAGGCGTCATTGCACATATAGGGTGACTGACGAAAAACCTTTGGCGCTGTATCTTGCTTAGTTTTTATCCGATTTGAACAAATTATACATCAAATGAAATCGCTTTACAAATACTTTGATATGGACCAAAGTAATATTTTTTCTTGCGTCCAGTTTTTGACAGATCAACAACAGCCAACTTTCTTTTTTCAAATGGCACTGTATATATTTTTTTATGCATTCTTATGGAGAATTTTTTTCTGAATACCCTTAAGTAAAAAGATAAAGCAAAAAAATTATTTTAATTGAAAAAAAAAAATGAAAAATTCAAAAATCTAGTAACCAGAATTAGAGCAATAAAAATC
>JAFFZR010020957.1:0-14460 GCA_018397195.1 Lethrus apterus | reverse complement strand
GCAAGCGCGCAACCCTCGCGCAACCCCACCTTAGCCAGTAAGTTAGAATTAGAAAATCTTGTAAATTGTATATAGTGTATCTTAAGTTGTAAGACTAGTAACATTCAAAAATAAATCTTAAGGCAAACGTAATCGTTTCATTTTATACTAATAGTATGCAACCGCAAGGTTCAATTCAATATGTTTTATTTTGAAGTGCCTCTGAGTAACGATTGTCAACTTTTTTTTTAATGGCAACATAATTTTTTTTTGTTTTTTTCGAATTCGACTTTTTTTCTGAACACAAGCGATATAATAAAATCATATTTTGCTTGAACCCTAGCGGTAAAAATCAATTAAAATGTGATCACGGTGAAATGCAATTAAGTAAGCCATGAGACAAGGTAGCTCGCCGTTACAGATGAACAATGGGGATATCTGAAAGATATTGTGTATTTAACACCACCTGAAAATGTAGAAGACTTGAGACGTCGAATCGTTGAGCCGTGCCGTGAAATTCCTCGAATATTTTTAAATAATGCAACTTCGAGCATATCTAAGAGATGCGAGCTAAGTATTGAACAAAATGGCGATCAATTTGAACAACTGTTATAGAATTAATAAATTGATTTATTATTATGAGTTCTTTTGAAAATTAAAAAGAGTTTATCGGATTCCGCTAAAAAAAATGTATGTCGTCATTTAATTTTTTTTTGTGATGACGTCATAACTAGAAAACAAATGAAAGTCGGAAGGTGAATCGCACATATTAATGTGTATTTTTAAAATCTAAAATCGACCTGTTTCAGCGTTTTTTAAAAAACCGGTTAAGTTCGCCTTTTTTTAAAATATTCCATACTTTAATCCCACCCTGTATACTAAATTACACATATTAGTTTACTATTGAAACATGTGTTCCTGTCAAAAAATACTGCCACGTAATCAATAATATTATTCAAAAATACAAATAATATAATATTATTGATTTTCGTGGTAGTCAAGCATTCATCAGACCTGTATGTTATAAATTTAAAAATTATATTAATTTTATAAATTTCTTGTATTACTTGTATTTCTTCTTCGAAATATTCTATTAAAATTTTTCTTTTTCTTTGAAGAAAAGTTTCTTATTTATCGTCGATGAAATTTAGAATCTTTTTTTTTTTTTTTGATAATGTTGGTATGAGATTTATTTTTATTTAGATCAGATCTATTCGCGTGCATTATTTCCGCAAGAATAAATTTATTTTGTTGACACAACAAGGTACAGCATTTCTATATTTGTTTGCTTTGCTGTTTTCTGCGAGATTCGGTGAGCGGTAGAGAAAGGGACGTTATTCACTGTCGTCGTGTACACGAGTTTCATCCGAAAAGCTTTTGTAGTTTTAATCAAAATGTTTGTCAATTGTGCACAACCAGCTTGCTTGCTTGCTTGCTACAGCCCTCTATATCCGTACGAGCCGATGGTTTCAGACGAATCCCATCGCCCGCCGCCGCGCGCCATCACGGACGACATAAATTTCTCGTTTTGCATTCGAACAACTTGCGGCCACATTGCGAATCGCTTGTTACCATTGTCCGTGTTATAATTAGTGGCGACGTATACCGACCGTTTGCGCATTGTTTAAACCAGCCTAGTTTCGATTGTAAATTAAAACTGTTGATTTTCGATCGGTAAACGAAGAAAATGCGGAATGTGCAGATAAATTGATGAAATTTTATATTCAGACCATCTACAATGTAATTTTATTTCCCTATATGTGGTGAGAAGCCTGAAGAGGAAAAATACGTGTCAATCTCTTTATACTAGCTGTAAGTGAATTCACCGTTATTGCAGTTAATAAAGAACGTTAATTCGCAGACGCGCATTTTCCCGTCGGATGATTAATAGTGTTCGGACTGAAATATTTTATTTGGTGGGGACAGCTACGATCCATTGGCGTGGCGAATTCACAACTTTGGCAGGATAAAGACAGCATTTTTACTACACTTCGTATTATTGCGAGTCGCCTACGACGCCACTGAATCATGTCGTGCTTCGTGCAGCGCTAGAAAAAAACACCATTCGCACAGCAAAATAATGAATTTCAAGCAGCATTATTCCGAAATGACAACGTAGTTTGTTGACTGCCGTTTTAGTTTATGTCAGTATCAAATCGAGCGCTCCCAGTTTTGCTTTGCAATAAATCATACGATACACGCGTAATACACGCCTAAACATTTGCCGCTTCGTTTTTAAAAAATATTCAAATCCGATCACTAATGATTAAATATAAATTACTTCTTCGTCCGCATTGATTATGACTGGAAGTTAAATTTCAATTCTAACTAAAACAAATGTTCGTAAACACGGAAAGCCGGTTTGCGTGTTATCGTTGAATAATGATATCGATTACCTCACCTGACTCGACACATATACCAGTTACTGTTTGTCCCGGAGTGCATTATCGTGTACCTTTAAAATCCAAGCATGTGTGTATATAGAGCGCTAGCTAAGGTTGTTATCCGATCCAGATAACGACGCAAACCAATACCATCAATGCTGTCTTTACAATCTGGGTTTCGCATCATTAAAAGTTGGCAAAGAAAACGCAACGATTAAAAGCGGTTGGAAAGACAATTTGCGTACAGAAAGCTAGACAATAAAATATTAACGACAAAATGTAAATAAATCAATTTAATTCGCAGAAAAATATTGACAAGGCATAATGGAAATAAATTTCGAAATTACTAAAGCTCTCACTATGACACACTATTGCAGCGTATAACATCTATTATACAAAATATTACAATCGAGAAACTGAGAAATATAAATAGATGACAAAAATGACCTGCTGACCTACATACATGTAACTCGTATTGACGCTTGGCGTCAATAAATTGTCATCAAAACATAACAATAAAAAGCACGTTAGTTCAATTTTTTCAAAGGAATAATAATAATTTAAAGCTGGAAGTAATTAAAGATCAAAGTTCACACGAAACTTTCTATGAGTTCAGACAGGCAATACATCTGACAAAACAAGTTGAGAAATATTGTTATTTTATGCATAACTACAACCATATCAAATTTTGCACCAGAAAAATCTTTCTTACAAAAAAAATGATTTAGAAAAAAAATTAGACCTTAAAGGTGCTCGCACACTGACGCGCGGCGAAGCGTGGCGAAGAGCAGCATAATTTCTTCTAAAGATCTCGCGGGCCGGAGTGAAACTTTTCGCGGGCCGTAGCTGTCCCGCGGGCCGGGGGTTGCCCTCCGTTGCTCCAGGTAATCCCGAATAATCCGGGTAAATCCGGAAAACTCCGGGCAAAATTCGGAAAACTCCGGACAAAATATGGGGAAAATCTGTGGAACTCCGGGAAAAATTCCGGAAAACAGCGGCAAAGTCCGGGAAACTCCGGCAAACTCCGGGTGAAGTTCGGGAAATTCCGATCAAGACCGGGAAACTCCGGACAGAGTCCGGGAAATCCGGGCAAAATCTGGGAAATTCCGGACAAAATCCAGGAGTGTTCCAGGAGTTTTCCGGGCAAAACCCGAAAAACTCCGGGGAACTACTGGCTAAATCCCGGGGAGCACCAGACAAAATACGGGGAAACTCCGGACAAAGTCCGGAGAATTCCGCGAAACTCTGGGCAAAATCTGGGAAACTCCGGACAGAGTCCGGGAAATTCCGGGCAAAATCTAGGAAATTCCGGATAAAATCCAGGAGTGTTGGCAACCGTAGCAAAAGTAGTTCCCGTTATCAAAAATCCAATATCCAATTAATCAGTGTTTTCAAACTTTAAGATCAGGGTAGGCAACCTTTTTTATAACATGGGCCAGAATAAATTTTACGTTTTTTCCGCGGGCCGTAGTTAATTGACACCTTCTTGTGACCTATAATTTTGTAGTCTACAAATATGAAATAAATAAAAAAAAAAAGTTTTAAAGTTAGTACTAAATTATGAACATACATGTTGCTATGTGCGTTTATATTCAATTCAAACAAGAAAAATTTAACGAAAAACATTTATTTATAATTTCTTCTAAAGATCTCGCGGGCCGTAGCTGGCCCGCGGGCCGGGGGTTGCCCACCGTTGGACTAGACAATGAATGTTGCAAATTACATTGGTACAATACATTTTCGAACAGATAAAAGAAACAAAAAATATATGCAAATAATAGACTAAGATAAAAGTAACAAAAATATGAAATTACAAAAGAAAAATTACAACAAAATTACACTACGCTAAACTGTACAAACTGAGCCTACCAGCTTCTCATCGGAAAACGAAAGTGTCCGATAAGCAACGAAAACCTAAAAATTTGGCTCTTCCCGTCTCTACGTACCGCACACTGAGGCGAGGCGAGGCGAAGCGGCGCGTAGATACGTCGGTTGATTGCTCTGGAAATATCTCTCGCGACAACTCTTCGCTTCGCTTCTCCGCGCGGCGCATCAGTGTGCGGGTTCCCATTTGATAACGTACGTTTTACTCTGACGTAATAAATTCCCTGCGCTTCACCGCTCCTTGCGACCACCTTAAAAATTCTCAATAAAATTGTTATACTTTTTTGTGTATTTATCAATACGTTTCGTAGCACATTTCTCCACTACTCTTTTAACTATATTACTATACAACTTTTTTTTCACCATCTTCCATTTGTTGTTCAGTTTTTAACTTGTTTATGTATTCATAAAATTTAATTGCTTTTTTTATGAAAGCCTTTTCCGTCACGTTAATGTTAAAAGGATAAATAAATGAAAGTTTACCTGTACTTGAGCGTTATTAGTCTCATTTCTCGGGTAGCTGTATAGTATTTTCCAACATGTGCTTCCCTAATTAGAACATGTTTCGAATAGGAACATTCATTAGTCTAACAGTCTGCGTTCTTGTAATATCGTTAATAACATAATTTATCGTTCCTACGTTGCTTCGTCTATTTATCTGACTATTTTACACTTGAGAATTTTACAAAGTTTACGAATAAATAAACGTATTTTACGAAGGCGCTAATTATACCATACTGTTTTAACAGTCTTCAAATGAAAGTTTAGAATTTCCAAGCATTTTTTTTTTTTTTACAAAGTTTGCATTTATTTCCGTTATTATAAATTTATCGTGTGACAAAAGCGAATAATGTTTGCTTACGACCGTTTTGAACGTATTGACTGGACAATTTCACGGGGAATATTCCACGTGTAACATTCCCCCACAAGTTCAATTTATCTCCAAACGCGAACACAAGGTAATTCGAACGTAACGATTCCGAAAACAAAACAAAACCATGTACGATTCATAACGAGAGCAATTAAACCCATTCGGATGTGAAAAACGAACAAACAAGCGTTGCGAATGAGGGTCGGTGAAAAACTACCAAAAAAAGGATATTATCCGAGCCATCCCCACAATTAAACCTTTAATGCCCACCACAAATTCGATATGCTGCAAAACATTCTCGCAGAAGTTACGCAGTTTAATTGAAAATATTTTATGTAAAGGTGTAAAGATGCAAAGATGGGTTTTACTTTTGGCGAGCCATTCGATTTTAATGGGTTCGTTTCAGACGGGTTATTTATGGGTTCTTTTTTATTAAGAGAAAATGCTTAATTAAAACGTTTACTTAAATGTTTAAACTTTTATTGCAGTTTTTAAATCGATTTTAAGCTCGTTAAGTCGTGAATTTTTAAGTACGTCATAAAATTATTTAAATTTTGTTTATTGAGATTTTATTGATTTTCTTTCATAATTTATTTCAATTTAATACTTACTAAGTTTGCCCAGTCTATGTTATATAATTATTATAATTATTCAGGTATTTAAGAGTAGAGACATTTGAAACCTACGAATTTTATTATTTCTTAATTTAAAATATGGAGTTTCAACAAGTATCCTCTTCGTCAGTCAATTATTTAAAAGTACGTTGTTTCTTACGTGTTGAATAAGTTGTTTAATTTCCAAAAATCGCTCTTTCATACGCTTATGAATTTCTTAGTCGCTTCGTGAGATAAGTAATTACATTTGAAAGTTCTGAGTTCTTTGATGCAAGATTTAGGAAACTGCTGAAACTTTCTATAAATAAATGCAGTTTTTTATTATTGGTAATAATTTAGTTTATTTATTACAACAATTAATAATCAATACAACGTAAAAATATTTAATTTATTCCAAACCACGTGTGACATATTACGGATTTCAGAAATAAAACATATCTATTGGTGCAAAAATAAAACAAAGGAAAACCAATCAACAGGCTGTCACAATTATGGAGGGTGTATTTTGATGAAATACGCTTTGAATTGACCCCATTTTTTCGCCATGTAGATGTCGTTATAACATTGTTTCAAAAGAATAAATTTCCAATGTGCACGTTCGACAGTTTTCACCATAGATTCCATTTTCCAGTTGAAATGGAAATATCATATTTCATTTTTCATGTTTAGTCAATTCTGACGAGAATAAAATAACAACGGATTGGCTTCATAAACCAAATTTATCCGATTCTTGAATTTTCATTCATAGATTTGAACATAAATTAATTAATTGAGAATAATAATAAAAATATATCGTGGTAGATCAACTATTAAGCTAATAGTAATAATAATAATAATAATTTTCGAATTGATCGTGTCGTTTGCTCGTGTAAAGCGCTTGGGTATTTATAAGGAAAACACGTTAGCGAAAGCAATTACCATATAATTGTCGGAATAATAATTATCATTTAAAGTTAACTTCTATATGGGTCAGTATTGCGCGTTTCCGTTTAAAATTAGCGCGAGGGGCGAAAAAACCTATACTAGTTTTTACATTTACATTTATTACCCGGCCGCATATGTGCATAGTTTGCATCCAACCGTGGAATTTATTAGATGCAATTACTGCGCGAAAAATTCAATAAAATTTAATCTCAACGACACTTAATTTGAAATAGGACGAACATTACGGGGACGCGCGCGGTGGACGTTTGTTTTGAATCATACACACAGACGCGATCACGTAATAAAACGTAATAAAAGTTCTGTTGCGCGCGCTCTGGTGGATCTAATCCGCGATGATTTAGTGTCGTGGAGGTAATTCCTAGGGATGCGCTCAATGGACATGTTATAAATGTATGGAAATGCGAGGGTGAAATCTTGAAATATCTTTTGACCTTTTTTGCCTGGCTCGGGCGAAGCGAACATGATATATAGCCTGCGTTGTATTGGATGCTTGACTGTATCCGGCTTATGATTTTATTTCAATTTTGGTTCTGTCCGTATTTATTTTTATTTCGCTTATTTGGGAATTATTTGTAAACTTGATATCAAACATTTATTTATTCGAAAATGTAATAAATATATTTTATTACATTTTCGGGTTTTTATTGGTTGATTGCTCAGGAGTAAAAGATAAGTATAATTATTATTATTATTTCATAAATTTTATAGTAACAATTTTATTTTAATAATGTGAGATTTTGAAGAATATCAATTTTTTTACAATTACCATTTGCTTCTATGTATGTTTATTCAAAATGTTAAAAAAATTGAATTGATCAATTTTCTTTGCGGGAAAACTCTAAATAGACAGAATATAGAGAATTCGTTTAAATTTTTTGTTGTTAATTTTTTTGTTTGTTTTTCCAATCCATTTGCCCGAAATCATCAAAAATTCTTTGATGTGTATACGCTGTTTACAAATTGTCCTTTTCAATTGTACAACAACAAATTAATTTAAATGCTTGACTTTGTGTTTCACAATTTTATATAATAAAGCCTTTAATTGTAAAGTCACATATTTAATTAACAGTCGACTTAATCAAGTAAACGTTTTCTTATCGAGCTGATTACCTCAAGTGCACTGCAATTGTTTTTATATGTGTAAAAGTGGTGCAAAATTTAAATTAAATTGCTATATTTGAGGATTTAAGTTCCCTGGTAACGTTTCGGACACTTTTATTACTTTAAAATATTAATTGAAGCATGAAGTACGTCTGTGTTTAAAGTTTGCAGTAAAAATGAAACTGCCTCAAGCCACATATTCGCGCTCGCGAAATAGAAATGAGTGGAATAGTATAAATGAAAAGATAAAAGATCAAATAAACCACACCGTTAACAATGTAACACGATACGACCCAACCCAACCTGCGTGTGAAACTAAAAATCAATGAAACACTTCGTAGTCTTGATTACGAACGCTATAAACAATAAATAAATTTTAGAATAGAAAAACTTCGTCCGCATTTTTGCAACATTATTGTGTCAACAATTTGTAAAAAATGTAGGTATAAAATATTTATGATGGCTATGAGTCACGTGTTCTATAATATGAAAAAATATTAAAAATTAAAATACAGATATAGAGGCTTTTTGCGGTTCTAAAGTTAAATTCTCCGCAAATAAACAATTAGAAACATTTAAACGTCAAGTTGTTATGTTTAACAAACGTGTAAACGACCAACCCTCAAAATAAACATTTGCGTTGAACGAGAAACGTTCGCGAATTACTCCCAAACACCGAACACATTATTTATCGGCGTAAATGTAAATTGCGAGGGCGGTATGGGGGGGACGGTGGGGGCGACCGATCTCGTCTGTCGGAGCGTGAAATTTCTGATTGCGATGTTAATCGAAAAAAGAGATAACCGATTACTAATGTCACGTAGCGTGAAAACTCGAAAAAAAAAAAACCGAAAATCGCAGCTAATTTTCCAACGATATGCGGACTTTAACGCGTCCATCTGCCAATTTCAGCGCGAGTCCAATATCCGATTTGTCGAAGCGACGAAAGCAATTTCTAAAAATCCTCATTCTACAGGTGGCGGCGGTCAATGAAATTCAATTATCCGATCGGGTCACCGGAGTACTTTCCAGTAGTATTATTTTACGAGATGTATGCATCTGTGTTTAATGATAAGTAGCTTTGTATAAAACTATTAAATATGTTTTCTGGTTTCAATTATTTAAGGTTCGACATTTCAATAATCTTTCATTCGCTTCTAAATATAATTTCGACAAACATTATCCCATTTGTATGGGCCAATAGAAAATGTGTTCATCAAAAGCTGTCTTGTAAACTCACGCCATACTGACAAAATTTCCAGACTTATGACGTTGATTTTAATCTTCCAATCATAGAAAAATTTTCAATTGATTTTAAAATATACACTTAAGCAAAAGGAAAGGAATAATTCGTATCAAATTACACTATTGTTATTTTGTAAATGTTTGAAAATTAATATAACAGCAGGAACAAATGGTAATGGGGAGAGAATTTAATGCAAGAAGCGGACCAACGAGCAATTGAGTGAAAGAATAGAAAAACGAGGAGAATTAGCAAAAGCAATGGAAATCAAAAATCTGGAAAACAAAAGTAAATATCTATGTAAGGGGGGATATTTTATGTTTAATAAAAAATCAATTGTAAATGTGTTATGGTGACGATTGTGTCCAATAATAAATATATGAAAAGAGATTTAGACATTTAGACGAAAAATTTATAAACAAATTGTAATAAAATATTCGCTTTTTATTATTTTACAAATTGTCGATAAATACGCATGGTGCATTTGATGTTAAATACACTGGCATCAATTCAATTAATTTTTTTTGCAAATATAATTAATGAATGTTAAATTAGCGCAAATTTTGCCGTCATTTTGTTTCGTAATTTATTGTTCGCGGGACGCATAAATTACGTTCGTATTAATTGATTTTTGTAGATGCATCTAAACTGATTATATTTAATATGAATTTATTACATAGAAAGGCATTAAATAATAAAATATGCATAAATTGATGTGAAATGTTTACTTTCTAGTTTAATATTTGTTAAATACAATAAGCCATTTTTCTTCCATGTTGGTTAATATTTGATGTGCGATTTTATTAAAAAAATACATAAAATAAATATGATTTATATAAATTATAATTATTGATTAATTAATTGTTTCGTCACTTTTCATTGTATTTATGCCTATTCATCCCTTTATTCCTTTCCTGTCATTCACAACGCATATAATAATAATAAAATAATCTTGAGCGTGTAACCAACAACTATTAAAATATATAATTTTGAAACCTTTTTACTGTGAATATATTTTTTTTATTACAGTAATAAAAACATGCCGTTATAAACCGTTTATCCAAAATTTTTAAAGAAATTATATCTATAAATTATGTCATAAGACATAAAATTAAAAAATTATCAGCATAAACGATCAGTTTCAAACCAAAGTGTTAGTTTTAGTAATTGGTATTAATTTGCACATTAAGCAGTATATTATTGACTCGTTACATTTTACGATCACCGTTAAAAATCTGCAATGCAGTCGATTCGTGACAACGACCGATAACAATCAACCAAAAACTTCGATCCAGATTATTTCAACTGTTCTCGTTATTGCGATTTCCTTAAACGTCGATGAAGGTAAACGGCAATTAAAATTTCAATGCACATGATTTAATTACGAAGTTACCGAGAAGAAAAGAAAACTTATTGAAACTAAGGCGGGCGATTTTTGTCGAGCGAGATGTTCGCTAACTTTTTTCAGGCTCGAAATGAATAAAAAGACAAAAGTTTTTAGGTTTTATTACCAAAGTTCCCATTTCCTCGACGTTGTGATTTTGGCTCCGTGGGACAAAAAGCCTATACATTATTCAAGGATTAAGCTTCATTTAGTAATATGGTAGCATCTTGTCGTACAAATATACAACAATTGTCAAATACATTTAGTGCCTTTTTTAAAAAATTTATTTCGTTTATTTAGCTGAAAAATTATTGCACATTGTGATGTTGCTATCGAGCTACAAAACTTTGTTACACGTGAAGGTATATGCTGTGATTCATTTAAAAGTTGTTATGGAACATTTAATTGCAGGACATTAAAATAGTTTGAATGAACACGAAACGTGGACGCACATAGCTGTAGATTTAATTCGTATAAAGTCTTCCACGCAGGAAGAATATAAATTTCCAAACAAAAGAAAAATGCTGGAATAGTCATATGCGCTAAATATGTATTTTTATATGGAATTTATTTATTTATTTAATAAATTTAATACATAAATGCATATTTTCTGTTCAATCCGATGGAGCTAGAGATGTGATTATTATTATACATGATCTCGTTTTGAAAAAAATTATCTTTTTATTTAAGCCACAGCCAACTATGAGTTCCATATAAAAAATTATAACTTTATGTCACAACTCGAATATGGAGAACTTTTTCAAAAAACTAACAACGCCACTGCATTCTTATCAAAAAAGTGCCTGAAGAACATGGACATTATTTTCCTTCATTTTTCCAAATAAGCAAGATATAGCCATAAAACGAATACTGAAAAAATCGATTTTTTGCACATAACTCGAAAACAAAAGACGATAGCAAACTTTGGTTTTCACCATTGAATTTTTCTCCAAAAAAGCGTTCGAGGATGGTAGGGTAATTTTTTGTATCTCTTATGGTTATCGAAATTCCCTATTAAAACATCGAAATTTGCCCACCCTGTACTAGATTGTTCATGTATTCAATTATTGATCACTCACAATAGCCGTATAAATTACGGATAATATCTTAAAAACTAACGTGAATCTATGGATGTGTTGATTGTGCGTCAATCTATACGAAGTATTTAAAAAGTAATGTTGAGAAGGGTGTAGGGCTATTTTGACAGTCGAAGTGAAATCAATTAATAAATTGAAAGCATAAATTAATAAACAAAAATTAATTCAATCACAATGAAATCAATCAAAATAAATTGAAAAGTTTACTAAGATTCACCAAGAGCGTTTTTTTTTTTTTTTTTTTTTAAATAATTAGACAGCGAAAATGTTATAACATGGAATCTGACCAGCTGTTGAATGTAAGTTTGATGAGGAAACACGACTAGAGCTACACGCTCTGTTAAAAGTTAGCATCGAAAATATTTTCACAGTCGATTGCGCGTGGATGCATGATGCAGACATAAATCTTTATTCGTGCCTCTTATCTAATGTTGCATAACCTGCGCCATCTGTGCACCTTCCACGACTTCCTTCGGTATTTCGAATCGAATCCCCTCGAAAATAAATCAATAGCCTCTCGGTTTCCTTTCGTAATTAAAGGCGATTGCGATTTGTTTGGTAACGTGCATTGTTGTTACGAGACGCGAACAAACAAGGTTTGTTTACAGCAAACTAAATGCCGAGAAAAAATCAATATTACTAGACCAATTAATTAAATTGCGATTAATAAAACATAAAAATGTACAATTGATGAATTAAGAGCAATTCTTAAACGGTTGTTAGTGTTAAAGATGAATAAATTTATAATGCTTGTACGAATATTAAAGTTGTTTTTCATTGTTCTAATTGGAATAAATACGAAATTTAAAAATACATGGTCAGAGAATACAAACCTGATTATAAATTAGAAATAGTGAGTTAAGGCCAAAGTATTTTTTTCAGTATTTCCGGTGCTCATAACAACAAGCAAGATAAATATTGTTGGTGTCACAAACCATAATAAAGATTTCTGGTGAAACATAAGAATCGCAGAAGATTTTATAAGCGTTAATGATGATAAAAATTGTATTCCTTAGGGACGTAATTAGCAAATTAAAATGGAAATGGTAAAAGTAATAGAAAATTCCGAAAAAATAACAAAAGGCTTGATACTATGTATTTTCAGAACGTGGCGTCCGCGTCGCGAACGGTTTGCTGTATTTGTTTAGGTGACGCTCATGCATTAGGAATTCCCAATGCACTTAGAATATTAACATTTCACAATTAAAATTTTTGTTTGGAAAGTTTTCTCTATAAAGGAACTGTTGAACTCTTGTAGTATTTACTACTTTTAGAGGAGCAGATGGTAATTTTAATGAAAGTCCCCAATGCGAACAACAAACATACAATTTGTTATAAACTCCCGGTTTATTAGTTAATGCGCGTAGCCTGAAATACTCATATAGTTTGCAATCTTTTGAATTAAATTAAAGAGTACAAACTTGTCTTACGAATTCATCAAGGAAATAAAACTGAGCGAAATATTGAAATTTTATTTAGGTTATGTTACATTTTATTAAATCATAAAAGCCGAATAGCTTTGACGTCGCGACGAAGGCAAACACACGATAAACAATAAAACTTTTGAAACAACGTCCGGATGAATTTCTTTCTATCCTCGATTCCTCGGGCAGTTTATTTTATTGACCTAATCTACCGCCTAAAATACGTATACATCATTTCTGATGCTCGTTTTACGTCAACGTTCCGCGGGCAATAATACCAAATACGAAAACAATATGTTTATATTCAAATGTCTCGGGCGAAACAAAAAAAAGAAAGAAAAATGAATAAAAGATCGCGTATGTGGGGGAGATGGGGATAATTTACGATTCTTTGCCTTTTCAAATTCACTGCAAATAAGAGTTAGATGATTTCTTTTTATTGAAGCAAAAAACTCCAGTTAATAGAATGTCGAGTGGGAGACATCTCTCAACGGAATATAAAAAATCTCAGTTATACAGTTTTTACGATTTTGATATTAACACTTTATTCAAGTTTTTATGGGACTTTTGATATCTACAAAATTTATTAAATCTATCAACACTTGAAACAAATAACGAATTTGAGAGATTTTTTCGAAAAGTTCTAAAATATTTTTTTCGCTCCAGCTCGGTTACAAATTTATTTTTTTTTACACGACTTGTCTAGCAATACGAGTCAAATTGTTTCCGCATTTTAAAAATATGATCTTTCAAGAAGTTCCATAAAGATACTGATGTCGGTTATCGTAGCCACGGAGATATGGAAACTTCGCTCTCTTTGAAGAGTAAGCATCAAACTTGTTTTAGGTGTGCCCCAAGGGAGTCACCTGCGCCCAATGTTGTTTTCTATCTTTATGGAATCATAATTTTCTTTAAATTTTGTGGGGTTTATGTCATTTCTCGAAAATTCAAAAACTAATTCCTTTGAACAGCACCAGTGAGTAAATATTTACTCAGACATATGAATAACAGTAATGGGCAAATCGGTGTCGCCAATGGGCACTAATTCCTTTGAACAGCGCCAGTGAGTAAATATTTACCCCGACATATTGCCGTGGTATTTGATAAATTAATTAAATATTAAATAATTCAAAAATCCAAAATATTAATTAAATTCAAAATACCAAAAATACTCACCACTGCATATTTTTTCCTTTAAAATTTCGCTTTTGAAATAACATTTTTACCGAGGATTTAAATAAAATAAATGAAATATTGTTGATAAATATATTCACTAATTAAAATAAATATATTTACAAAATAATACAATTTCCTAACCTAAATCTTATAAACTAACCTACAAACTAATTTAGTTCCAATATACAACGACATTAACCATAATTTATATAGGGTGAAGTGGGGTAAGTGTAATCAGAAAAACAATAGTTACACTTGAAATTATAATATCAAGAGACCCAAAAGAGATATCTTTTCGATTTTTTACAGTAGTACTACATATCTAATCGGTAATTAACTAAAGTAATTTATTTTGTTC